>CAODLS010076003.1:0-10287 GCA_948243855.1 Flueggea neowawraea | reverse complement strand
TACCAGTTGTCTCGCGTGCTCTAAGTGTGATGGAGCCGCTAGTGTGGAGAGTCGGGTTAACTAACCTATTTCGCTGATTGATCTCAGAACGTCATTGAAAATCCTTGGATGTCCAACAAACAAAATAGGATGCATAAAACTTGTCAGACAACCACAATGGCTTCTTCTTTGATCTCCAAATCATACTGAGTATGTCATTGTATTGATGGCTAGCTCGTTATGTCCAAAGTTTTTTGACCTTCATCTCGTCACCTGGATTCATCATAAAATGTTTCCTACAAATGCAATGAAATAAATCAATGTAATTTATTAAAAAATTTTAAGGGATAAATAACTATATTATTAAGGATATATTAACTTGCCTTTCATTCGTTGTACCAAGTTTTTGTTGATGACTTGGAGGCCCTCTTCCAGTCTACTGCAGTTACACATGGGCTTTTCTTGATGGATTACTCAGACCATCAATAAGAGCCCATGTGCAAATGCGGTAGATTGGAAGATGATTGCAGCCTACGCCGAATAATGAACGTGCTGCATTTCTTAATGTTGCTGGCGATTTTCATCCAAACAGACGAGTTTACGGGCTTGGATCGCATGCTGCTGTCGTTTATGAAGAGGAGATTCGTCTTCCACGCATCACCATTAGTGCCAACAACAACGATCTCCGTCGCGAGAATAATGAGTTATGACAACGAGTAGACGAGCTTCAAGCCCAAAGCAAAGCACAAACGAAGCAGATGTAGCAAATGTGTTTAGCTCAGGAGGAGAAAATGTGTTAAGCTCAGGAGGAGCAAATGACGCAAATGCATTTAGCTTAGGAGGCTTTTCAGAGGCGGATGTAGGACTTCATGAAATAAATGGGTCACACGTCGAGCATTGCTTCTACTTCAAAATCACCTACACCAGACGCATCAGATCCCAATGAGGATACCTGTTAGATAGGTTGATGTACTCATTATATTTTGTAAATAGTAAATATTTAATGTTTTGTATATATTTGATATTTTGGAGATAGGTTGATGTATTCATCAATACCAGCTGGTCCTTATGGTCCGTACACCTCCTGGTGAAGGTCGTACCCCTGATGAACATCTGATGAAGTTGAGGCAGGAAATGTTGGAATTCAAAGCTAATATATGACATTCATAAGCATACATGGTAGCGGAAATAACAAAAATTTAAACCTAGAATTTTATCAATGATCCATGCACATCAACATACACGATTAGGGTTAGCGAATTTTACCTTAAAATCCAATGCTATAGCGTATGAATGAATGGAGTGTTGGTGTAGCTTTGACTGTAAAAATTGAATCCCTTATTTCTCACGTTGCCTTTGCGAGAGTGTGTCTAAATGTATCCACACAAACGAGCTTACTTGAATCGACGATGTGTACTAGCACATAAAATCTTTATTCTATTCTCACAAAATAATTTTCTCTCTTTGTAAGTGACCCTAGTCTTTCTTCTATTAAGACTTATTTTCCCTTGTCCTACAAGCATAAGAACTCCTAACTAAGTATGAAGTGTACTAGGTTTTCTTTTCCTTGTCATACAAGAATCAAGACTCCTAAAAAATAGGAGTGTGCATAATTTTTTTTCTAAGGTATAAGAGATGTGCCAAATTTGTATATAAGCTATTTAATGTTATTGAGTTTTTAATTACATAATACATTATCATCAAATAAATCACTCTATGATTAAAATACATGAGTCAAATTTATGTCATAGATAATAATATGTCCAAAACATATTTAACCCATTACTAAGTAATTTATATTAAAGGCTTATTATATTAATGGATATTATCTTATATCATATATATAAGAGATGAATCACAAAACCAGAATTATTAATAATCAATCAAATTAATTATCTTAATAATTTAATTACCACAAGAGAGAATATATATAAGTCAATCCAACTCGTTTTAGTGTGTGACCCAAAAAGCCCACTCAAAATTGGCAACGAGTCTTGTCCCAAACCTTAGACTTATAGTCCATAAGCGATATCTAGTAATACATTATAACAACTCAATATCAAGTGGAATCGGTGATCCGAGTTTACCTTTCATATTTTGATATTTAATCATTTTGTCTCACAATATCTAGATTAAGCATAAGACATGGTTACATGTCAACCTTATTTGCTTAATTTGTTTCTTGATCTCGAGTAGATTGATATAACAAATGACATTTATAACCCCTTTATCAATTCATTTGAGTCTGCATGCATTCCATCATTTCTACTTATCAAGTGACTTAAAGATATCACTCTTCATAAGAGGAACAAATTCGTCACTCTCAATATCACTCATCTACAAGATTCATGATATATCCAATAATAACATTTATTGTTATCCTGTTACAGATAACGTTTGATTAACTTAAAACATGTGATTCGTCAAATAGGAGCCTATAGTGAGTTTCAATCAGATGACTCAAACATCACCACTGCATAAAAGTTACTTGTGACATTAATCCATGAAGTGCTTTCATAGAGGGTCAATCCAATACATGTTCACTAATGTGTATCTATGTTCTAAGTGATATCTAATATCCATAATCAGTAAAATATGATTATTCACTTATCATAATAATATTAATTCATTATCATTCACATGATAATAATCGATTATGGACATTTAGAATAATATTCCTTTTATCCTTAATGTTTTACTATCAAGTCTTACTTGATGACATAAAAAAGAATAAACTATTCATGGAGATCTTCATAAAACATGTAACAAATATTTTTGCAGGAAAATCTTAAGTGCAAAAGAAGTATTTAAAAAAGTAACAAGGTGAACAAAACAAAATTATGAACAGTCAAAGAGCAATAAGATATTCCCGGAAATGATTTATGCTCCACTGGTTTTATAAATAAGCATGCAAAGTTCCAAACTATAAAAAGCCATTTATTAACTGAAATGGTAATTAGTCAAGAACAAGCACAAATAATTAATAGAATTGAAACATTTATTCATCAAATTTAAATGATAGTATATTATCAGCAACATAGAAGACAAATTCCAGGAATCAGATCCCACGTTCCAAGAGTTGACACAAGTTATTTAGAAGTGAGATTAACCCTACACAGACGCAAATAACAACATTAACATTAAATCATAACCTTAAATAAAATAACTCTTCAATTCATCATTAAATCATTGACACTAAGCTTCCAATACTATCAAAGAATTGCACATTATACTAACAGAATTGAACATTGACAATAAGTTAGCACTCAGATTGACAAGTTAGTCTCCTTTTTGATTTTATCACTACACCGGTAGAGAGTTGCAAAATCAAACACAAAAGGAAAATAGTGGAAGTGAAGACATTTAAGAGACATGCACCTCGAATTTTAATTCTATATGGTTTGTCACAGTGAGTATTTTCATTCTTGCATTTAAGAGTAATATAATAGTACTTATGCTATTGATCAATGGAATGAAAAAAGAGGCAATTTGTAAGAGTATAGACTACAAGTATAAAGAATATGGGGAACTCTCAGAATCAAATTCTCACCAACATCAGTTGATGAAAGAGATAAAGAACCGGTATGGGAATGTTTTTCATCCAATGAAAGAGTCTATTGATAAGCATTATAAACATACAAACCTGAATTGTTGAAAATTTAGGGATGAAGTTAATAGATTAAAAAACATAGAGAAGAAAGACTGATAGAATGCAATCTGGGTACAGAGCAATGTAACATGTTGACACCCCATATTGTCACATCTGACAGATGCCAATCAACAAGCCACCGCAATTCACCGATACAACGCAAAATATCCCAGGTATTAAATCAATGCATATACTCTAAGAATCAATTAGCAGAGACAATTCATACCAGTTAATTAACTAAAATTACGGAAACAAACTTAAAAAAGGAAAAAAAAGCCCAATTTTTTTTTACCTAATTTCGTCGAGAAAGAGAAAGAGACAGTCGAATATGACAGAGAGAGAGCGACTGGACGGTGACCGAGCTTGGCTAACGGTGACACGGAGTGAGCGAGAGCGACAGTGACGGAGTAGTGCGAGAGCGAAATAGACACTGTATCGTCTGAGAGGGCGATGATGATACAGAGAGAGCGAGTGCAGGTAGAAAGAAAGAGAGAAAGAAGAGCGTTAGAGGGATTGAGAGTGCGGGTACAAGGAGAGAGAACAATAAGGAGAGGGCTTGACGGATAGAGAAAACGTGCCGTGTTAGAGGGTGGTAAGAAGGAAAAGAGCGTTGGGTTAGAGGGATTGAGAGTGTAGCTGGTACAATTGAGAGAAGATTGAGGGAAAAGAGCCGAGGGTTAGGCTTTATTTGGATGACTGACAACATATTTTATTAATATATAGTTTAATATAATGTTGTATAAAATAGTATTATAATTATTGTTAAGTATGTTTAGAAAGATAGTATGGTATAATATAATTAAATAGTTGTTTTGTTTGATTTTGTGGTATGGTATGGTTGTAAAATTAATAAAATTACTAAAATATTCTTATTTAGTGGTATATTATGATGTTTTATGGTATTTCTTAGGGTATTTTAAAAATGTTAAATTTATAAACCACCGAAAACTATGGAAAACTATTATTTTTAGTTGTTTGCAAAATCTGTTAAAATTTATAGTTTTTAAACCATAAAAAACTATACCATAGCATAAATATGCAGAAATCAAAACAAACAAGAATTTAACCATAACATACTTTATGAAACCATGAAAAATCGTCAACCAAACAAGATCTGAGAGAGAATTTGGGAAAGTGGAGCTACAGTTTCAGAAGTTTCAGGTGGGCTAAAAGCCCAAACGTTGCGACAAACTAGTAGCAACAAATCTATTAGTTGCGACGAATTTGTCGCAATTTTATCTGAGCAAAAATTTGTAAGCTCTGCAAAAAAATTAGCAGCATGACGAATTGGTCACAATATACATATTGCGTCTATTTCGTCGCAACATTACTAGGCGATGAATTCGTCACTAAATTTACTCCAATTTTCCAGATACAAAAGCACACAATCATACATAATTATCTCCACTCATAAAAATGATTTGATAATTTTCAATAATTGGGTGAAAAGTTAAAAATATAAAATAAAAATTAAAAAATATTAATGAAAAACTAAAAGCTTGAAAATTTGAAAAGAAACGATTAATTTATAAATAGTTATGATGAAATGATCACAAATTTTGCGCCCATTTGGTCGCAAAAATGCTGTTGTGACACAATTGGTCACTAAATTTTACATCAACTAGTTTTAGTCCTGGACGTAGGGCTGTAATCGAGTCGAGCTGCTCGCGGGCAGCTTGAGCTCGAGCTCGGCTAGTTTCCAAGCTCTAACAAAATTGTGGGCTCTTTTTTCTTAAAGATTCGAGCTCGAACATGCCGAAGCTCGGCTAGTGAAGCTCGCGAGTAGCTCGAATCATAAGCTCGTGAATAGGCTCGCGAGTAGCTCAAATCATAGGCTCGTGAGTAGCTCGAATTATAGTCTCTCGAATAGGCTCATTACCAGGATCGATTAAGGCTCATGTAGGAGCTCGAAATGGGGCTTATTTAGACCATACTATACTTATATATACTAAATATTATATATACCTTTTATTATAATTTTATATTATTAATATGTAATATAACATGAACAATTTATGTTGTGTATTACATATAAGTAATTTCAAGTTGTATAATTTACCAATTTATTTAGTGTATGTAATTTGACAATTCAACTTCGAAAAAAATTATACTAATAGTAATATAATTCTTATGAATTGCAATCCTATATGAAAAATAATATACAATATAATTCTAAGGCAATTTTTCAACAATTAGGACTTGCAATATAATGTTGGTTCATGTATATAATATAATTATATTTTGGTTCATATAACAAAATATTTTATGTTAAGATATTTGAATAAAAAATCATTTATTGGTGTACGAAAATTGAATAATTTAATAAATAATTTAGGGAAAATAACACGTTTATAACAAAAAAATGATATGCCTAAACTAATGGTCCTAACTCCTAAGTACACTTTTGTACACATAGAATATTGGTTCTAAAGTTCACATTGAACACATTTTGTACACCTAAACTATTGGTCTTGAAGTTCATGTTGCACACCTTTGTACACCTAAACTATTGGTCTTAAAGTTCATATTGTACACATTTTGCACTCCTAAACTATTGGTCCTAAAGTTCATGTTGTACACCTTTTGTACTCCTAAATTGTTGGTCATAAAGTGAATGTTGTACACCTTTCCACACTTAAATTTAGGTATACAAAGGTGCACACTACATGAAATTTAAGTGTACAAATGTTTACGTTACATGAAATTTAGGTATACAAAGGTAGGTGTACACTATATGAAATTTAAGTATACAAAAGTGTAAAAAATATGAACTTTGTTGAACCAATGGAGGTTCACATTTAGATCCTTTTGTGTGTTTGATGATGAACAAAAATTAGTAATTAAGACAACAAAGCACAATGTTCAATGAGATGGTCAAATGATTCAACTGTTAGGGTAAAAGAAGTGTTACTCGAGTAAAACAAGTTCCAGAGGCATGAGGAAGTGAAGCTTTCAATCTAGCAACCTGGAATTCACTTGAGCAAGCAAGCAAAAACCCATAAACATCATTGGAGGAGTATTTACTCGAGTAAGAAATAAAGTTACTTGAGTAATCGAAGAATCAGGTGCGAATCAGGTCAAAAATCACGTTCACTCGAGTAGAAAATATTCTTACTCAAGTAAGTCATATATGGCAAGAAAGCAAGCATCAATCAAGCATTAAATGCACTCAAACGGCTAGATTATCAACCCCAACGGTCATATGGGCAACAAAGGCTATAAATACATGAATAAAATGCACAAAAAGTGTGGATGATCATATGCAAACATGGATCAAATATTTTCATCATTCCACCAGCCCCAAAACACCAAAACCAAGCTAGAGAGCATATTGCAAGCATAAAGTTTATACTCTTATTTCTAGCATAGAGCTTCTACTTATATTTATTCATAAACACTTTGGGTATGAGAAATGTTTGTTGTGAGATTTAGAAAACAACATTGTAAGGGTTTTAAAGGTATGAGCTTTGATAGAAATCAACTTTGGTTTATTCTTGAACCGGAATCAAGTATTGTAAGAGTTTCTCACTTAGCTTGAAAGTGAAGGTGGCTTGGTAGCCAGGCAAGCACACCTATCATTTGTAGTATGCGGACCTGAGTATCGAGTGTCGTATCCCACATAGACTAAGAGTACTAGTAATGACTCTCTCTCTCTCTATTATCTAGCCTATAAACACAAAAGGAATGGAGACACGCCAACACACAATACAACAACACAAATAGAGTTTAGGAACCGGACAATCAAGGGTAACAGTAGCATCCAGATGTTGAATCCCCCTAAGACTACCTAAGCAAAACCAACCTAGTCATTAAGTCACTTGTTCATACAATTGGACAGTGGGAATTCTTAACATACATTAACTTCTATCTCGAGTTAGTTAACATCTAACGTCAAGTTGATTAACCAGAATTTCTTCCTAATTAATACCCACACATTGCATTAACGAAGATTAATGAATTTTCATATTAAGTTTGACCTTAATCCGAAAGATTTACGTCGACCTATCTCTAGGTTTGCGTGCAACTCCTCTCACCTATGAGCGATTCAAAACACACGATAAATCTCTCGATTCCTATGCATGCAATCAATTGTCGAATCAAAACACCAGTAGAATCAATCCAACAACACAATATTATATCATAGATTAATCTCAATTCATGAACAAAGCAACAAAATAACAAAACCCAATCACAAATTCATCCTAGGGTTCATCAAATCTAGATGCATATTAATTTAGCTCATAATATCAGTAGAAACAACAACAAAAATGAAATGAAAAAAAGAGAGAATGAAAGAACCCATTGAGAATCCTTTAATCTTCAAGAAATCCACTCGATTTTGGTGTCGATCCACCCCAAGGACATTCTCCCCTTGAAACCCAGCTCCTTCCCTCTCTAGAGCTCCGTTTTTGTGTGTCAATGGCGGCTCCCTTCAATTAGGGTTCATCCAAAGCATAAATAGGCCGAAATTGTGTGTTCTGGTAAGACACGGCCCGATAAAGACATTACACAGTCGTGTCTTCGGTTCCTAAACTGTGTCTTGCTTTAAAACTTCACCGTTTTAGCACTTTGATGCGTTTGGTTCTGAAACTGGAAAAACACTGACAAAACTCATAAGACACGAGCGTGTCTTGGGCTCCAAGGCCGTGTCTTGCTTTCTGAATGTGCACTTAACTCTGGCGAATAGGACATGGGCAGAACATGATATTACACGGTCATGTCTTAGACTTATAAACAATGTCTTTTTTCCTGGATGAAATTACACGGCCGTGACATGCAATCCTAAACAATGTCTTTCCAGTGATGCCTCAGACTTTGTCGTTTATTCTCCGTTTTGGTCTGTTTTTGCGTAATTCCATCAAGACATCATTAAACGATCTGAAAAACAAAATATGAACCAATAAAGCACTAGAACCTATGAAAACAACTCAATTATAACCAAAATGATAGGAATTCAACAATACAAATATGTATAATTGAGTGTTCATCATGGCTTTCGAGGCGTTGAGATGTGAATAAACCTCTTTGTAAGGCCTTATTGGATTGAGCCATAATCTATCATCTATATAGTGAAAAACCTGTTTTTGAGTATTGAATGATTACTTTATCGTATACATTAATATGCATGATACTAACCTCTTGACAAGGATAAAGTCCTTGATCACATTTGTTGTCCTTGATGTAGCATTCAAATCCTTGAAGGTTTTGCAATCATAAAAAATAGGGAGATTGTTGAACCAATGGTGGTTCACATTTGGCCGAACCACTCTAAATTCTTCTGTTCAATTTTCTTCTTAGTTCTTACAACTTAACTCAAGGCAAGACCAAAAAATCTCCAACAACTTTAGGTGTACAAAATGAAATTTAGGTGTGTAAAGGTGTAAATTTTAAGAAATTTAGGTGTACAAAAGTATACATAATATGAACTTTAGATGTACAAAGGTGTACATTTCATAAAAGTTTGGTGTACGAAAGTGTCACAATATGAACTTTAGGTGTACAACATGAAATATAGGTGTACAAAGGTGTACATTTTGTAAACTTTAGGTGTACAACATGAAATTTAGGTGGACAAATGTCACGACCCATTCCCGAGACCATAACCGACGTACGAGGTGAACCGTCTATAGGAGCCTGACCCATCTCACACAAGCCTCAAAGATACAGAAACTATAAGCCCATATATTTAAATCATTTTAATAAAACAATTTTCGAGAAAATCATATATATATGATTATAAAATATATCAAAAATCAATACAAGCGATAAATCGCAAAATCCAATATCCCTAAAATAAGACCCACAATCAGCGGACTCCATAACCCAACAGTATATCAGAGTGAAACATCTAATACAAACGAAGTAGCCTGACAAAAAGGGTGCTACTAACCAAAAGTATCTGTCTCACTGGGTGGGGATGTCAAAAGTTGTCGAGTCGAATCAACCTGCACAATAGAAACAAGGAAACACAGAAGAACAAATGGGGTCAAACCCAGTGAGTGAGGGACAACACTCCAGAGTGACTCATATGTTCCTCACAAAGACTGGTTTGAAAACCGTTGGAAAACTACCACATGCACGTATACAACAAGAATGTATGTATATATGATGTATACACACTACATACATAGTATGATTTCAGAAACACGTTTTGTAAACATTTACACCCAAGGCAATCACATACGCATTGAAAAAAATGATATTACTAGTTTCATAATCAAAAACCATATATACATATTATGGGACTGGTAACAATCGTGGTGGGAACTGCATCACTCAACCATCTCGATAATGATCGGTGGGAACTACATCACTCAACCACCTCAATAATGATTGTGTACTCTGCCACTAATCCGGTAACAAATCATGTGTCGGGTCAGGGCACATGGCTATTGATAACCCTGATAGATGGGTCAATCATACCTTGGTATACCAAAGGCTACACACCCCGTAGCAAAGGTGTCCCATGATCAAAAACAATTATCTTAAACAATATATGCATTCAACATCAAAAACAATCAAAACATATATATCAATATATATACGTAATTATTTTCCAAAAACAAATAGTGAATATTTTATTCACATAATCCAATTATTCAATTAACCAATCCTTAGATTAGTTTGGTTTCAAATATCTGTTATACACATAAAAAACA
>CAODLS010075979.1:0-17563 GCA_948243855.1 Flueggea neowawraea | reverse complement strand
GAGTTATTGAGGAGATGTCCACATCATGGGTTACCAACCTGGCTACAAGTTCAGACATTCTACAATGGTTTGAACCATGAGACTCGACAGATGATTGATGTTGCAGCAGGAGGTACCCTGAACAACAAGACACCAAAGACTATGCAGGAGTTGATTGAGAAAATGGCTATGAACAATTACTAGTGGCATTCAGCACGTTCTAAGCCAGTAAAACCAGCAGGGGTGTTTGGTGTGGATGCAGTGACATCATTGGCCATTCAAGTTGAGGCTTTGAGCAAGAAAATGGATGTGTTCTCTGGAGCACAGAAAGCAGCCTATGTTGATGGTCAAGGGACTCAGGATGACATGGAATAGGTGAGCCATATGAGTAATGCTCCATATCAGCAGAACAATCCCTACAGCAACACTTACAATCTAGGGTGGAGAAATCACTAGAATTTTTCATGGGGAGGTTCGAATCAGCAGAGACAGACTCACCCACCTAGTTTTCAGCAACCTCAGCAGACAGCGAAGTCCAACTTTGAGGACCTAATGAGCAAATATATCGAGACCTCAGAAAAGCGGTTCACCCAAATAGAAACTACATTAATGAACCAATGGACTTCAATTCGAAATCTGGATGCATCTATTCACAATGTGGAAAATCAAGTTGGCCAAATAGCTAAGCTGTTATCTGAAAGGCAAACGGGCTCCCTACCAAGCAATACTAAAACAAACTCGAGGGAGCACGTGAATGCTATTTTTATGAGTGGAGGGGATGGATGCAAAGAAGAAGAAGAGGCTCTGAAGAAAAATATTGTGGCAAATATGGTGGGAAGGGTTAAGCCAAGAAAGGTGCTTAGAGAATACAAGCCTCGAATTTCATATCCTGCAGCACTACTTAGAAGGGAGCAAGTTAAAGTGGCAGTTTGTCCCAGTGAGAAGCCAACCATTGAAACAGAGCAGCAACAACCTTTGGTTGAAGTTGAGAAGAAAAAGAATGTTCAGCTACCTCAGACGTCACTTGAGCTACCTACGAAATCAAAGGACCCAGAGAGTTTCTTTATCCCTCTCTATATTGGCAGTTTACATATTAAAAATGCATTAGCTGATTTAAGAGCTAGTGTGAATGTGATGTCATATGAATTATTTGATAAATTGGACTTAGGAGAACTCAAACCATCTAGGGTGCTAGTACATTTAGCTGATAAATCTGTTGTGCATCCTAGGGGTATTATAGAGAATGTTTTGGTTAGGATAGGAGATTTGACGTTTCCTATTGATTTTATGATTCTTGATATGATGTGTAATGCAGAGACACCATTGATCCTAGGACGCCCTTTCTTAGCTACTACTAAGTCCATTATTGATGTTTATAATCGGGTGTTGACACTTAGAGTCGAAGATGAATGTGTGCAAATTAAGGACTCTAAGGCTCAACACCATTCTGACTCACATTCTATTGCAGAGGTTGTTTGTTCTGGTGTGGTGCAGGTACCTGATAAAGCAGAATTAAGTGTTACACCAAAGGCCAATGTAACAGTGCCTAGAGTGAAGAAGAAGAGGCACAAAACTCGGCGGCGTAAGGAGAAAAAAGAGGAACATGAGCCACCCCCACAAGCGCAATCTATTGGGACGTGTCATTTCATATGGCGTGTCAAGAACAAGGAGTTGACTCAGTGTCGCAAGCCGATGCAAGGAATTGATGCGATTACTTCGAACAATATGTATAAGCCTCCGTGATTGGTCGTGCACAAATGTCTAGCTAATGACGTTAAACAAGCGCTTCTTGGAAGGCAACCCAAGTTTGGTTTAGTTGATTTTAGTTTACATTTCATTTCTTTTAGTTTATTTTTATTTTTGTATTTTTGTTTTACTTTAGTATGTTATTTTGTTTTAGTTTTTTTTGTGTTTTGCAAGGGGCTCTCACAGCTTTAGGTGAGGATTGAGCCAAGACTCATCTCTACGGACCTAATTTCAGGAAAGTTTCAAAACTCTCTAATTTACTCCCTTTTCTCATTTGCTTTATGTGTTTTAATTCTTTGCATTGAGGACAATGCAAAATTTAAGTATGGGGTAGGGATAAATTAGGGTAAATTTTAAAAATTTTGATCGAGTTCTTGATATTGTGGCTATGGAATGCATGTTATTTGTTGATGTGAATAGATTGACTAGTTGAGAATTTTTGATATGCATGTGTTACTGGAAAATTTGAGTTGCATGTTCTAGATCCACATTAGTCTTGAGCTTGTGGCCAAATTGGTTGTTTTGGTTTTGTCACTCGTTTAACTCATTATTTAATGAATGAAATGGTTGACTGAATGCGGGCACGATATTGAATAAAATGAAAGAAAGCAAAAAAAGTTTATTGGTTTGCTTGAACCTAAACTGGGACAAATAGATGGGGTTCGATCCCTACTGCACTGTCTTAGACATGAGTATGCAAAGCACTGCCACGAAGGATTGTCTTAGTAACCGGGAACACTCATCACAAATGAGCGGTTTTCGTGTTAACAGACTATCATTTGTGGTAGAAACTTCAAGTGCATAAATAAAGCACTAAGGTCGTGCTTGATATTTACTGACTGTGTTTGTAGCTATGCAAGCCAAAATGTTGAAAATATGCAATTTATGTATGTTTATTATCGAATTTGCCCGTAAATGTCTTATGCTTAAATATTTTATTTTTAATTGAATCAATGACTTGAATGGGTGATCGAGTCAAATAGGCTACTTTGGTTTTGAGCTCTAACTTGTGTGTGATTTGGGACTTCGATTTGGATTGACTAATGATATATGCATCTCTTAGATTCTCTACTATTCAGTTTATTTTTGTTGACATTTGATGTGAAGTTCCATGCCGCGGTAGATTGAATTTGATTGAAATATTTTCCCCTTGTTTAAATTCTTTCTTTGCTTGAGGACAAGCAAAAGTTTAAGTGTGGTATTTTGATGAACGCATATTCATACGTATTTATATGCATTAATTTATATTATTTTGAATACGAATTGAGTGTTTGTCATTAGTTTTAGTATTTCTATGCTTTATATTGTGTTTTTCAGGTTAATTGATGATGTCTTGATGAAACAAAGGAAAACAAGTTGAAACGGGGCTTGAACGATGATATTTGAGGCATTGAGAGTGAGACACGGCCTTGGAATGGTGAAACACGCCTGTGGGACGCTTGAGGAAGCAAATCCGTGCAATACTGAACACACACAGACAGAATTTGAAGGTCCACAGTCGTGGGAGGGACCGTGTAACCCACTAGAACTTGACAACTGAAGGACACGAACAGAAATGAGAACACACTGTCAAAGGTGCTCTGGACACGGACATGAAGCTGTGTCCATGTAGTTTGCAGCCGGAGAAGAATGGAAGACACAAACATAATTCATTACACAGACAGTTTTGGCTTGGACACAGACACAATACCGTGTTCGTGTCTTGTGTACATGTGCGGAATTGAAGGATTTTTTGTGGTACACGGACGGGACAGCTTGGGCACGGCCGTGCCCGTGTCTTACTTCAGACGCCCTAAATCGCCTATTTAAGTGGGTTTCGGCATTCATTCGAGGAGGAGCCGACTTGGAGACAGAAATATAGATCTTTAGAGGCCAGAGAACGTGGGAACAAAGGAGAACATCATTGGGTATAAAGAACGAAGCGATTTCGCGAAGAATTGGAGGATTCAATCATGGGTTTTCCTTCTCTTTCTAGATTTCTCTTTGATCTTGTTGTTTATCTCTCAGTTGTTATGAACTAATTATTTTGTGTACCTAGATGTGATGAACCCTAGGCAGATTATTTGATGTTGGATTATGTTATTTATTCAATTAGTTTATGGATTGCGACTCAATTATGATTTATAATGAGTACTGTTGAATTGATTGTTGCTAGCCTTTCGGTTCCAATATTGTTTCGTGCATGTGCAATCGAGAGATTCTGTGTATGATAGAGCATTCATAATTGAGAGGAGTTGCATGCAAACCTAGAGATAAATTGACATAAATCATCCGGATTAGGGTCAAACCTAATAGTGAAATTCATAGAGCAGAGTATTAAAGCAACGATAGGGGTTTTAATTAGGAAGAGATTCGGGTTAATCAACCTAGACGTTAGGCATTAGCTAACTCGAGAGAGAGGTTAATATACCTTAGGAATTTCCACGGTCCAATTGCCTGAATGATTGTTTGAATAACGAGTCATTGTCACTTAATTCGGTCTAGGGGGATTCAGCGTCTAGGTACCATATTCCCATCTTTTATTCTATCATTTGTATTTGTTTAGTTTATTTATTTTATAGTTTGAAATCATTTATTTTATCGGCTATATAACAAAGGAAGAGTGAATAGCTAATAATCGTAGTCTCTGTGGGATACGACACTCGGTACTCAAGGATCTGCTTGCTATAGACGATAGATACACTTGCCTTAGTCTTTAGGGATAAGCCCGGAGAACACCACTAAACATCACTGCGAACATTCAAAGATCGATTCGGAATTGAACGAGATTCAATCGAAATCGAACGGGGTTCAACAAAAGTTCTTGTCGAAATCTCATTGGAATGGACGAGGTATTACAATGGCAGTTTCCAATAGGTCTTCTTGGTGTCAATGGCATAGCTGACATAGCACACCCTTCTTTTCAAAATTTGGATGTTGCACCTTGATTTGAAGAAATACTGGATTCAAGCGAAATTGCTGGAACCAATACAGTTGTTGGGATCCCTGAATTTGATCCTTTAGTTGACCATAATTATAATTCCTCAGAAGACGAAAATTCAAAAACATTTGCAAATCTGTATTTTATTACAATGAGGCACAATTCCAAGAGACTTTTACACGATGGAAATTTGGTCTCTGCAGATGTGGCTAATTATCCTGAAGACGTGGCACAAGTTTCTAATTTTGGAACTGAACACAAAAACCGTATACTGGCAGCAGCAACAACAAAAACCCTTGTTTAAACAGAAGCTCATGAAACCTGGAAAGTTGGGAGTGGAGCGGGATTGTTTTAGCTATTAGAATGTTACCACTACTGCTTTGGCAGGTATTGTTTCTAAGGAACAACAGGATTGTGAGGAAACCTTGAAGAGCATGAAGTTAGTGGGTTGATCAGGACTCATTGTTGCGTGTTGTTTTTCAAGACTAATTGGGCTATCACACGATGTATGGAGTAAGCGGCAGTGCCCTTTAACAATGCAAGGCTTATGGGGACATACACTAAGAGTAAATAAGAATTTCCCTTTCTGATTCTTATTGCATGTTCCAACACATGCATAAAACAAATTAATAAGTGACATATGGATTAGTAGGTAAGAATTTCCCATTTCTGAAAGATTGCCCAAGACAATGCCTTCTTTTCTTAAAAAAACACTTATTTGTTTGCAATTCATAGAGGTCAACTTGTCATTTTGAAGAAATGACTGAACATTCAAATTTTTCTTCTTCCTCCGTTCAAAACTCCATGATTTATTTATTTAAAGATTTCACTACTACAAACTCGAAGTCTATCCACTTGGATACTTCTTGTCGCTGACCAAACAACCTTCACAAATGTCCAACATCATCGGTGCTAGAAAAGCTGCACTTGAGACAAGATTTATGCATGCCAAATCTAGAAACATTTCATGCACGGAAATTGGGTTAAGCCAACTAACTTTGAGTCAATTCGCAAAACAAAGTTTTTAGTCCTTAGAACTCATTGACAATTAACAAGCAGTTCTCAAACCCAAAAACTACACAAGTGGTCCATGTCACAATGGTTTTCGAAAGAAACACCTTATAAGTTTAGCAATCATGAAGATGAGACATATATAATCACACGAATTCCTCTACCCCTATCTTTAGGAAGCGTGAATATTGGAATACAGAGCAACTAATATAACATGAGTTGAAGCCCATCCAAATTCATTGCATTGGAGCAAAACCAATAAATATTCCAATTGCTTCATGGAAGTTCAGTCAGATATTATTAATATTAAAGAAGATAATTGAGAATATTCCTAGGGAAAGGTTTCATATCTCACGTATCCAATTTCAGCTTCTCTATAAATAGAGGGCACTACCACTAAAAGTACATTTCACTACTCCATATAGCTACACCTTAAACTCTACTAAATTATATTCTAACTTGTGCATACGAGATTCTTTGAAAGATCAACCGGATCTCACTTTATTTGTACTTAAAATTTAAAGACAAAAGACCGAGCTTGTGTTAATTGTTATTAAAGAATCATGATGAAAAGTTTGTACTTGTTTATCATAGATTTTAGTACTAATGTTAAGTAATCCTATTAAGAATTTAACTTTTATGTTTTTTTTTGATAAATTATTTTATTTGCTCTCATCGAAAATCAAATATGTGACCCCCTAGTACTAGAATTGGGTACCAATTCAACTTCTATCTTTTTTCAAAATGAATATTGTCAAACGAGCTTTTCGCTAGCTCAAATTGATCTTATCAATAAGCAGAGTTGATAACAAGTTCTTGAGGGATCGATCTCGTATTTAGTTGGAAACAAGCTCCAAACAAATTTACCTGAACTAAGCTCAATCTTTTGCTCAAAACAAGCTCGAGGCGAGCTCGAGCACAGGGATTTTTCACCGAATTGAGAACATTAAAAGTTTGGCTCCATCACATCCTACTTTCAACTACCCACTTCACTCCTTACCACCTACTGCCTTTTATTTCTATGTCATACGGCAGGCCCGAATTTATTACTTTTTTTGCGTTCGAAATTATAGGTTGTTTTAGAGATTTTAATACCTGACGAGCACACTATTCTCCACTTCACATAAGTTTTGATAAGTTGTTTTTACCTGTCAAGAAATCGCCAGTTGCGTGACTTTTAATAAGACTTTTAAAATTGTAGTCTGAGAAAGTATTATTAACAAATGATAATTGACGAACTGTGATGTATAGAAATGTTTTTTATTAAATTTGAAAAAATGTTTGGTTAAAATTGTAGTGAGTCATTTAAAAGTGGGTTGGGTAATTTTAATTTTTTGTGTTGAGATTAAACAACAAATTTTAGATTGTCTGATGTTGTGTTTTAAGAGGATATTATATATATGCATCTTAGTTTTTAGGGTTAAATTCTATGCCGTCCCTGTGTTATATTGAAATCTTCTCTCTGATTTGAGTTTTCAAAAAGCTCATCTCCTTTCTCCGAGATTCACCAAAGCGTTCAACTATTAGTCTCTATTCGTTATTTCATGATACTCACTATCTGGATTTTTATTCACAATATTCCATCAATAAAACAGAAATCTACTTTTGTTTTTTAATTATTTCATGAATACAAAGAGCAAAATGAATTCACACATTTTAAACCTACACAAGAAAAAAGAACCAAAATTTCTTTGACTTAGATTTTCATGCCACCACCACCACCATCCTTCCCCAATAACCCACCACTAAATCAAGCATCATTTGATTTAAGAAACAAATGACGTGTTTTATCTCAAGTTCATAAAACCATACTTTCATGCCAATTTTTTATAGATGATGTGTGTGAGAGAGGGACTAACATTATGAGAGAGATGAAGGAGAAAAGATTGGAGGAGGGATAAGGGTAAAATAGGTTTTTTGTCAAAATCTGTTACATTTAACAGATAGGATTAACGGTTGAATGCTTTGGCGAATTTTGGAGAGGGGAGAGGAGCTTTTTGAAATCCCAGGGACTAGAGAGAATATTTCAATAAAACAGAGGGACGACATAAGGATTTAACCCTAGTTTTTAAGTTATTACCAAACACTTTTAAAAACTGAGATTAATTCCAAAACACAATTTTACAATTTTAACGCAATTTTAAGCTTAATGAAAAACAGAAACTAAATGAGTCCAACAAAATCGTTGTTCGAAGGTGAAATGAAGAGAACTATACATGGATCGTCCAGTCCGTAATTTTCCAGGTGGTGATCAATTTATGAAATAATAGCGACAGAACACATATAGTAAAGGCGTTTCCAATATAATGCAACCACGATATGTACGAATAAATTAATAATGGGATGTAAAAAGAAAAATTAATAATGGGGACAAGTACAGCATTAAGCAATAAATACGCAAACACCTGATGAAATATGTATATAGTGCAAATGCAGAAATATATTCCTCAAATTGGGTCTCTCACAATAAGGCAAATACAAATAATATCAGTTAGGTATAAAATCCAAGCCTGGAAGTCACTGGAAAATTGGTGGTAGACTTAGAACTGTAGAGCTGGGCTGATAAGTTCTTTAAACTTCTTAGTAAACAAACTCACCAAGTCCCAGTTGCCGCTTCTAATAAAATCCATAAGGTTGAGGTGCACGAAGGTGACTGGGAGACTCATGGCTCCGTCAAACAATGGACATATACTATAGGGAATATCTTTTTTTTGCTTATTTATTTAAAAAATATAAACTTTGATTATTTGTTGAAATATAACATAAACTTTCAATTTATTAACGAATCTATCACGGTTTTAAAATTTTATTTAAAATTAAACACAAACTTTTAGTCATTAACAAATTTGGCACTGTTACCCAATAAACTAAATAAAAAAAAGAAGGATTAATAATTCTATCAGCACTTGGTCAGCAATCCATTCAATAGCAAGGATTAATGAAGGTTAATGAAAACAAAATTTGTGTTTTTTCTTTTAAATGAATAAGCCTTTACTATTAACGAGGGCAAGATTTTGTCAAATCCTCACTTCGTTTTAGAAAATAGAGGTCGCACTTAATTATCTGACGTATGAAAAAACACAAAGCATTAATTGAAAAAAAAAACTCAAAATTTGTCTTCAAAAACTCTCTTTAATCTCTATATGTTTTTTTATGGTTTGTCACTTGAGCCAACGTGTGTAAGAAATATTGTAAACGATGTGTATATTTCATATATTTTGAGTTATAATAAAGCATTATTGCTCTTTGTAGTTATTGAATACCTTACATTACATTAATTCCCTTAATGTATCAATAGATATTATTCCGGTCGCACCTCGAATTGCAGTAACAACCACATCAATTTGAAAATTCTGGGTAAGAAATTTTTAGGAAATGTGCTGTAAATCATGAAAGTCTTGATTGTAAATGGGATTTTAATATGGCAAAGGAGATTGAGGGTGGGTGAAAGGAATTTGGCAATCTACTTGTTCATAATACTCCGCAAACTGTGAATTTGTCAGATTGATATGGAAGCCAACCAATGACAAATATGCCTCAGCAGGTTTTATTGCATATTTTCTAAATCAGGAAAGTGTTCGGAACTTTTAGCTTGTGTGGAAGCCCATTCCTGCTCCACGGGTTCCATTTTTTGCCTTAGTTTTGAAGGTTCGGGTTCCATCTAAATAATTTTTAGCTCAACGGAACATAACTCCAATTCCACATTCCGAGGGTGTCGAGTACTGGACCAAGGATCAAATATACAACTTCTTGATGCTGTAATTAATTTCAGTATTAATGAGTTACAAATTTATTTGTAAAAAATGAAACAATTTATAATAATCAACAAGTATTTCAATTTACAAAAAGACTTTTTCATTGTTACAACTCACTTCCTACTACTCACTCTTGTTGTTAGAGAATGTTGACAAAACTAAATTCTGGACCTTACATATCAACTAAAACTTTTAAGTAAATTAGTTCTTCATATAGTATCAGAGCAACTTATAGTCAAACGATCTGAGTTTAAATCTCACTACCTTCAATATTAACTAATTAAATTGAATTAATGTACGTAACATAATTGAGAAAAGCAAGATTATGCAAATTTCAAACTCAGTGGGCGTTCACTTGACGTCGTGGATTTGATGCTCACTCACTAACTAAAGTTCTCTATTCGTACCAAACATACATAATTTATGGTTGAATATTAATATTAATTTTTGAAAAATATTAATGCTTGCAAACTAGCCACAAATATTTACCACATGGACTTACTATTTCACACCAGTCTATTATTCAAAAGTAACTATAGTTGAGCCTTAAAGCTAGTGTATGATATTTAAGATCCCCATCTCCTCCAAACTCACAAACTCTCTTTTTGAATTCTTTTCTCTAGATCACACGAGTAGCTTTCGAAATTCCTATAGCTTCTCGCTATTGAGACCTTAATTGAAAATATCTACTAGTTGTTCATATGTCTTTACTTGAATCACCTCATTGCTCCTATTAATGCTTTTATTTCTAATGAAGTGATACGACACCTTCACATGTTTTGTCCATGTGTGAAACAATGGTTTTTCAACTAGATAGATTGTTGATTGATTATCATAATATAGTGGTACCGGATAATCAAATTACTGGAGCAAATCCTCCATCAACTATACTAACCAAACGCCCGCCTGCGCTATCATTGTTGTTGGACGATACTCTGCTTCTGTTGTGGAGAGATATTGTTGATTGTCTTTCATTGCACTAAGTTACAGCCCCAGAATCTAGACTGAACACATACCCAGTGGTGGATCCCTGGGTATCATAATCACTTGCATAGTAAGCGGTGTAATATCCCTCCAATTTGCAATCTAATCCACTTTTGTAAAATATACATCTCATAATTCTCCAAACTACTTTAAAGTTAGGCTTGTTCATACTTTGCTTAAATTGACTCAATACGCCAACTGCATATGCAATATGGTCTTATGAGTGTCAAATAGTTCAAACTGCCAACAATTTGTCGATGCATCATTGAATCATCTAAATCATTGCCTTTTAACATGCTTAATTTAGGGTTCGCCTATATTGGAAGAGCAAGAGAATTACAGTAAGATATGTCACATTATTAAAGAATATCTCTTGCATATTTCTCTTGACATATTCATGCATGCTCTCCAATTCGAATACAAGAAAGTGATTCAACTCTCCAAGTTCCTTCATCTGAAAGTAAACTGACAAATTGTGCTTTGTCTGGTGCATTTCCTTCTCATCATCTCCAATAATGACAAGATCATCCACATATGTTGAGATTATCGCTAGCTACCCTTCTTGAACTTTCATAAATGACCTTGAATTAGTTGGTGCAACTGTATAACCAAATTAACTGAGAAACTCAAACAATTTTTCCAAACCAAGCTTTCGGATCTTATTTCAATTCATACAAAGCCTTTTCAACTTCCACACATATTTTGGGCGAAGTTTGATTCCTTGTATTTTCCACATATGCCTCATCTGCCAACACAACATACATGGAATCCGCTTTCTATCTCTCTATTATTAACAAGTTAATTATTTTGAATTGATGACAAACTTTGACATTTTAGGTAAAACGTAACAAACTTGTTAGAATCAGCCAACTGGAACACTAATGGAAGATTCTTCTTCATTCTAAATACTTGATAAACATCTTCCAAATACATTTGCTTTTGATTCAGCTAGGAATCTATCATCGTGTCACCAATGTGATGATTAATAATTGCGAGTTATTCCCACTCAGTATAACTCGCTTGCCCTTATACTCTGAAACATTACAAAGCTTGTCCTCGACACCTATCATATGACTGAAACATTTCATGTGTCTTACCTCTATTCTGACCACAAGATTGATTTCTCTTCTTGTTGGAGAAGAGTGCCACCTCTTCAAAATTTATGGAGTCTCCAGCCCTTTCCCTTGCTATAGTTTCATCACCTGCCATCAAATTCTATAATTCCTCAATCGAACGTTGTGTACATCAACCTTGTAATGCAGCCATAAATTTCCTATATTCCACACATAGACATGTGTGATTTAGAAACCTCATCTAACTCACCAATTTCTTTACACAAAGATTTGACCTTTGTGAAATACTGGCTAAGTGTTATATCCCTCTAAGAGCTAGATATTAATTTATTTTCTAAAGACTAATGGCTTGTACCATTCTTCCTCGCAAATTGCAAAGCAAGATAATCCCAAGTTTCCTTCAGTATGGTGGCTTCCCTAATGTGTTCCTTTCATCCCTTCTTCGATTATTGTTTTAATGGCGAACCTGGCCTTCCCAACTTTAATCTTCCACTTTTTTCTATTATCGGCTCATCTTTTGCTGGTGGTGGCATTGTTTTTGTCGCTGCAGTTACCTCCCACACTTCTTGACCCTGCAAATACGGTTTCATGTAGGTCTTCCACATGCTATAATTGTTGTTGTTTAAATTTTTAACAGTACCAACATTAATAGATTCTGCCATTACGACTTAATTTAGCAGCCTCGTGTCTCACCAAGTATGCCGATGAACTCAAAAATTCCAAACTGTGCATGAGCAGAACCTTTCCCATACAATTACTTTGTATGTCACAAAAACAAGATTTTAGAGTAGTTTTAGCACTAAGATTCTGTTCTAATGGTGAAGTTCAGATCATGTTGCAACCACAAAGCATACTAAAAACTCTTGGCTTTGGTGCCTTTTGACAATCAACCATGTATACATAAAAAAAACTTGAATTTTTTTAATTTTTGCAATTTAACATTATAAAAAGAATATTAGATGTCACTTTAATGTACTATATCTTAAAAGCTTCGAAACATTGGCGAGCAATAATACTTTATCAAATTCGTTCAAAATACTCAAACGCCAAATAAAATTATATTTCAATAAAACTATGAATATCCATTCTTCAAAACAGAATCCTCAAATTTGTTTTAACTTGAATTCAAATTTGAAATTGATTATGATTTAGCTATTATTGCACTGAACAATTTAAATTACATATATTTTAGTCTTATTATGTCGGCAAACCCCAGAAATATTTAGTTTCTGCCACCAGGCCCCTTGATTATCAAATCTCTATAATTAAACCTTTAATTAATTATTTTATAATATGTTTTGCCCCCCTGATTGAATTAAAATAAAAACAATTCAGGGGATATGAAACATAAAATAAATAATTTATGGGGTTGTAATTTATAGAATTAATAGTTTGGGGGGTCATAGAAAGCTAAATTGACAGTTTAGACGTTGATAATGGACATTTATAGTAGTTCAAGGCTTTGTACAATATTAAAAAATTCAGGAGTTCTTTTATGCAATAAATTTATAAATAATAAATCAAAAACATTATAGATATATGCATAAATGTGAAATTAATTAACTCTTCTTGATTGTTCCATAAATTAAACGAAGCAATAACAGAACGCTTATTCAGTAAAATTATATCTCCTTTGATAATAATTGAAAAAGAAAAGGTAAAACATTAATTAGTATTACCATTTTATTACAGACGAAGAGGACCATGTACATATTATCATTTAATCAGAGTCTGAGTAAATGGTTGGTGCAGATGGAGGACCATGTACATATAAGGTAAGTCTTCCATAATTGATGATGATCCATTAATATATATTTGGTATTTGAATGAAATCTAGTGAGCTGCCAAAGCACCATTCGTATATGCCTTGTGAAAATGACTTCACAAGCCCTTGTGTTGTCTCAGGTTTACACTGCATTGCTCAACGACAAGAATTTTGTGGCGGAGAAACCTAAATCAATTGCGCCCCTGAGAGGGAATTCTCAGATGTGATGTTCATATGTCGTCATACATCATCATTGCCACCTTGTTTCAAAGACCTCACACCTACTCATAATTAACTTCATAACATAAGGGCTTATTTGTTGCTACAGGCAACAAAAACGCACAATTTGAGCCTATATTTTTATTATTGATTATATATTTAATCACCCATGTCTTACAAAATCTCCTACTTTTTCAAATAATCCTAGATATTAGCGTCTGTAATAAAATGTTATAAGCATAGTGAATAGATATTGGAGTTCAAATTGTGAAATGAAGCCAAATATACCAAAATATAATGATAAAAGAAAACTGAAAGAAGTTTACTTATCCAATTAATTAGTATAACAAACAATAATAACATTCACAAGCTGAAGCCTTATTATAATTATACGAGGGCAATGGCAATGATACAAGAATGTATCATTCACCTAATCCCATGCAATACAAAACGAACATACTTTCGTTTATAGGTGTAATATCTTGCATTTTTTCGACTAATTTTCAGTTAATTTTTTGTTAAATAAATTTTATTTTAATTTCATAGTTAAAGAAATATATTTTATTTGTTTTATAACTTTTTATGTGATTAAAATTGTTGATTTCTACTAATTAAATTTATTATTTTCAAATTGTCTTATTAATGTAATACTTTGTTTATTTTTTATTAATTATTCCGGTAATTTTTCCATTAAATTTCAAATTTTATTTTTGTTGTTTGAAGGGTTAATTTTGAGTAATTAATGAAGTTTTGAAGTAATTAAAGTTGTTTATTTAAGTGGCAATTGGTTGAATTAAAAAAAATTGAAGAGAAAAGGAAATAAAGAACGAACTACAGGTCGTTCAGTATTTTAAGCAAACTACATGTCATTTTCAACGCTGTCGTCCGCTCCTGGAGGTTGTCGTTTGTGTGTGTGTGTGCTGATCAATAAATCAAACGACGTCGTTTCAGCATTTCCTCATTTAGCACCAAACGATGCCATTTTGCTCCTCTGTTCATTTAAATTCAAACCCGATTGCCTCTTCTTCCTCATTCTTTTTTTTGGTTCTTCAAACCCTAAGAAACCTTAATCTTCCCAATTCTTCGCCTCTCACTCATTTCTTTCCTTTTCTTTTCATTAATCAAGTTCTGTTGTCTGTTTTTGGTTCCGTATGATATCGAAAGTGTCCAGCCATTACTTGGTGGTCCATGATTTTGGATTATTGGCACGACCCCTAGGTGAGTGAGGTAACAGCTTCAGATATATAGGTTGTGTCTTCAAACCTTATATGTTTTTACTGTGTACGACTTATATTTGTAATCTGAATAATTAAAGGATTGATTAATTTAAAATCTTATTATGTGATACATTTATAATCAGTAGTTTGTTTTCTGGAAATCCTATATATATATATATATATATATATATATATATATATATATATATATATATATTGTAAATTAAATTTTGCTTGCATGACTGTCTGTCTTGAATGTTTGTCTGCCTTTTTATTTCTATATCTCTGAAAAGTTGTTTACTTTATTTAATGTTATTTATTTTGTTTCACGTATATTTTATTTATTCTATAGATTTGTATAATTTAGGATGAGGTAAATTCAGTGATTGTTTGTTTAGTTGTATTTGTCTGCTAGTTTGTTTGTTATTTATATAATTTTATTTAAAATATTATGATTAAGAATCTGTCTTTTAAGTATTACTTATTTTGCTCATGGCGTATCCATTGTTAGCTGCCTGCTTCTGCATTTCTTTTTTTTGTGAATATTTATAATTATTCTGATTCGTGACCCATATTGCTAAAGGGGTTAAACATAACCTTTGATATACCATTGTCTGGAAGGCCTAGTTACCAGGGTATGGTTGTAGCCGTGTGTCTAGCGTAAACACGGGTGATTTTGTTTCTAGAGATCTTATTCCACATCTTCATTCTAGTAGTAGAGATCTGCCAGATCAATATGATATTTTGTTTGAATGTTTTGTTATGATTGTATTTATTTAATTTGGTAAGTATATGTTATCGCTCATTTTCCTGTAATATATTATATTGTAGTCTGACGAGGTATATCTATAAGTCCCAATAAGAAGAATGATACTCCAAGAGAGGGTGAATTAGAGTTTTAAAGAGTTTGAAAACTTTGTTGAAAATCTTTTGCAAATCAAAGCAAATAACAAAGTCTATTATAATCAAAATCAAAGTATAAGTGCGGAAGCAATAAATCACCAAGTTACAAACAAGATAAAGCAAGTGCAAGGCAAAGTAAATGAAAAAGAGTAAGGGAGAGAGAAAATCAAAGCCCAATATTTATAGTGGTTCAGTCCTCTTGATCTACGTCCACTCCTCTAGATCTACTAGAGAGTTCAATCAACTATCTTCCTCACTTCCGAGTGGAGGGAAACCGTTACACCTTGTTTTTACGGGATCAACAAGAAAACCGTTACACATTTGCTCTTGTGGGCTCAACAAGCAAACCGTATTTCTAGTTTTTAGCGGGCTCAACTAGAAAACCGAAACCACTTATTTTTAGGACAAAATAAGCAAACCAAATCTCTAGTTTTTTTGTGGGATCAACTAAGAAACCGAACAACTAGTTTTTGTGGGATCAACTAGTAAACCGAAACTCTAGTTTTCTAAAGCTCACTAGAAAACCTATCTACCCCAAACAAACAACCTTGCTTGTTACATATTTAACCCCAAAGGTATAACATATTAAATTTTACACCAACCCAATAATAAGATCACAAGAAAATAGCTCGAAAGGGTTGTAAAAGTAGTGAAGAGAGATAAAATGAATAGCAATTCTTTACAAGGGTATCTCTTACTTCTTTTCTATTCTGGGACGTCTATTTATAGCCACTTTTCGAAATAGAGCCGTTGTAGCCATTGGAGCCCCGAAGTAGCCATTGTGAAATGAGACAAATTCTGTCCAGTAAATGACATCGTCGTCTTCTACGTGCGTAGTGCCTTATTCCAGCCTTATTCCATCTGAGTTCTGTGTGCCTTGATAACAGGTCTACGTGCATTGCAAGAACTCTAGTGGTCTCGGCTTTGATAGGATTAGCATCTATGTGCATTGACTCTCTACTGCGTGCATTGATCTTGAGTTCTGCGTGCCTTGTGCCATGCTCTACATGCATTGCTTCAATCTTCAGAATATGTTGTTTTTACTAGGGGTGAGCATGGGTCGGTTCGGTTCAGAGATTTGGAAATCTCCAGAACCGAACCGAACCGAAATTCGGAGATTTGGTTTTCTCAAGAACCACAACAGAACCAAATCTCAGAAATCTCCAAACTGAAATCTCCGAAATTTCGGTTCGGTTGGGAGATTTCAGTTCGGTTCTGGTTCGATTCTTGGAGATTTTTTTCAATAACATTCAACTTAAATACAAAAAAATCCTATTATTAATATTTTAAACATACAAATAAATTACACTAACATAAAATTAAATCTCAAACACAATCAATGACATTATAAATAGAAAATACACTTCAATTGCTACTGTTGTAGTCGTTGTTTCTGTTGCAGCTGCCACTGCTGTTGCCAAGCGTATTTTGCATATGTGAATTAAGATATCTATTGCAACTTATTATTTTCAGTAAATGCATCAAATGCATGTCATTTGTGTTGCTTACACAAACATTACAGAAACACACAAAAGATTTAAAAATTTTCTCATTTGTATCTTAGACAACTTTAGAAACATGTAGAAATTCTAAGGGCACAATGTAAACCAGTCATTGTGCACCTATGATTATATGAACATCTATGAATAGCTTATGTACACCTTTGAATAACTATGAACACTTATGTACACCTATGAACACATTTGGACACCTTTGAACACCTATAAACACCTATGTACACCTATGAAAACCTATGTACATTGTACACATATAATTATATGAATACATATGTACATCTTTTTACATGTATGAAAACTTTTGTACACCTTTGAACACTTGTGAACATCTTTGAGTTGAACAACTATATATATATATATATGAACAATAATGTATATATAAAATAAAATAATGTGTACATATAAAATTTTTGGTTCTAGTTTCGGTTCTTCGGTTCGGTTCGGATATTACTTAAGACCCAGTCCCGAACCAAA
>CAODLS010075804.1:0-10670 GCA_948243855.1 Flueggea neowawraea | reverse complement strand
AGGAAATATTAAGATATGCAAGATTTCTGGAGAAAACAATGTAGCAAATCCACTAACCAAACAATTAGCTAGGCCAAGGCATGAAGGTCATGTTAGATCCTTTGGTCTTAGGATTATACCTGATTGAGACTAGTGCTAGTGGAAGATTGTTAGTGTAAGCCCTAGCCCCAATGAATTATATCTAGATTATATTTTATATATATATTATGAGGCATTGTTTTATCTCATTATTATTCTTGTGCATGTTTAATTTGATAAAACATCCATGAAGAGTGATTCTACTTAAGTTATCAAATATGTGATTTGGATAGTAAAACTTTGAAGCATAAAAGAATATTATTCTAAATATCCCTAGTCGATTATTGTCATGGGAATGACAATAAATCAAGACTAATATGTACTGTGTGAGATGATCATGTTTTACTGGTTATAGGATATGAGATATCAATCAGAGAACACAGAACATGTTAGAGAATAGTGTTTTGGCTCGATCCGCTTATGAGAATACTGCATGGTTGAAAGGTCATAAGTATTTCTCATACAACGCTTACTAGAATCGCTCGACCTGAAATCACTATGGATTCTTGGGTGATTTTTCGTATACTTTGACATACGCCTAACATTATCTCATGATTGGGTATCCATGAGTCATGCTAAGAAACATGAGTGAAGTGAAGGGATTTGCACTCTCGAAAAGAGAGAAGATATCACCAGCCACTTGATTAGTGAAACTGAGTAGTGTATGGCCACACCCAAGCAAAGTGATAAGTGTTATCATTTGTTTGGCTTAGTCAGAATCACTAATAGATCAAGGAAATGTTTTAGCATAAATAAGGGTGATCGGTTCTATGCCTTATGCTAATTCTGATATCGAGAGGCGAATGGTTGTATAAGGTTGTAATTAAGTTATGTTGATTCGTAATTGACATTCATTTTAATTTGGGTAATCATAATGTCTTGATAGAGACCAATTATAATTTATGGGTTTTAAATTAACTTTAGGCCCATTGCCAACATTGAATGAACCTACAGGATCGTACACAATAAAGATATGGGTTAGGGCTAAGAATGTTTTGCTTGTTGGGCCATTAGTTTATGTTGATGATTAAAACATAATTAATGGGCCTAAGATGAAATTTGGCACACCCATTAGGCCAAAGAGAATGATTAATTCGGCCTAATGAAATATTAGTTAAAAGGTTTAATTAATTAATCGAAAGGAGAAAGAGGAGTCGTTGTTCAAGTAGGACTTGACTAGGGTTTTGAGAGGTATTAGCCGAATCCCTAAAAGATAGGGAGATATTCAGCATCTAAGGTCTGGAGAGGTGTTGGCCGAATCCCTAAAAGATAGGGATAAATTCGGCAGCCCCCTCCCTAGGGTTTTAAAACATGCCACTCTCTCCCTTTTTAGTAAGTTGATGCCGAAATCCTAAAAGATAAATAGAGAGAATTTGATTCTGACTTGAGGTTGGCTCACTTAGGGTTCGTAAATTACATAAAGGAAGAAAAGGAAAAACATTTTCTTTAGCTCTTCCAAAACCGAATTTCACTAGACAAGAAAGAGTCTTTTAGTGGTAGCACACATATCCATAATTAATAGTCTTGTGTTTGTGTAAGAGTAGAGGGGAGTCATCTTTTAGCGGTTTCTAGGTCAATTGCATGAGGCACAAACAAATGAGGAAGGAGAAACCAAATTCGTCCAGCCCTCTTTTGGAGAAATACAATTCGACAAGGCTAAGAGGTATATTTATTCGGCCCCCTTTTATTAATTATGATCACATACAATGTTCTTGGATGTTTCTTGTGTGATGCTATTGTATTTTCGCTGTGCACATATGTTGTTTATTCGCATAAGAAACCCAACATAACCAATAGTTGATTTGCATCTCAAAAGTACATCGTTCAGTTTGAAAACTAGAATGATCTTTTTTTGTGCAAGTTGTGTATGGTCTATGATTGGAAGTGTCAAAGAAAAAAACAGGCCGACATGGAAGAGTTGAACTTTTCAAGCCTAATTCTAACCAATACTTAATTTGCAGCGTAAAAGTATGCCGTTTAGCTTGAAAACTAGAACGATTCGTTTTTGTGCTAGTTGTGTACGGTTCATGATTAGAAGCATCAAAGAACAAAGTTGACCAGGATGGGGCAGTGGAAGTTGTCAATCATAATTCTAACTAATGCCTTATTTGCATCACAAAAGTGCGTTGTTTAGTTACAAAACTAGAGCGATCCTCTTTTCGATAAGTAGTGTGCAGTCCATGATCGGAAGCTTCAAAGAATGTGAAGTCATTAAGCCTAGTGCTAACTAAGATTTAATTTCTAAAGCAAAGGTTCGAAGTTATTAGTAAAACTAGAACAACCTTTTTTTCGTAAGTTGAGTACGATTTGTGATCGGGAGCATCAAAAAACGAAATTGGCCAAGATGGGAGGGTTGAAGTCGTCTAGCCCCATGATAAGTAATACTTGATTTGCAATGTAAAACTACGTTGTTTAGTTCGAAAACTAGACTATCCTTTTTTGCGCAAGTTGTGTAGGGTTAGTGATGAAAAGCTTCGAAGAAGGAAATAGGCCAAAATGGGAGAGTTGAAATTTTCAAACCTAATTCTAACCAATACATAGTTTGCAGTGTAAAAGTACTCGTTTAGTTTGAAAACTAGAACGATCCATCTTTGCGAAATTTGTGTACTATTCATGATTGGAAACATCGAAAAACAAAGTTGACCAATAGGGGGTAGTGGAAGTTCTCAAGCCTAATTCTAACCAATTTCTGATTTGCAGCGCAAAAGTACGTCGTTTATTTGCAAAACGTTCCTCGTTTTGGTACATAGTGTACGATCCATGATCTGAAGCGTCAAAGAACAAAATTTGCCAATACAGGAGAATTGAAGTTGTTACGCCTAATGCTAACTAAGATTTGATTTCTAGAGCAATAGTTCTTTGTTAAGTACTAAAACTAGAACAATCCTTTTTTGCGCAAGTTCTGTATAGTTCGTGATCCCAAGCGTCAAATAACCAAATTGGATAAGATGGGAGGGTTGATGTTTTCAAGCGCTAGGCTAACTAATACTTGATTTGTAGCATAAAATACGTCGTTTAGTCCAAAAATTAGAACGATCCTTTTTTGGCAAGTTTTGTACGGTCTATGATCGAAAGCGTTAAGGAACGAAATAGGTCAACATGGAAGAGTTGAAGTTGTCAACCCTAATTCTAATCAATAGTTAATTTGCAGTGTAAAAAAACTCCGTTTAGTTTAAAAACTAGAATGATCCGTTTTTGCGCAAATTGTGTACAATTCATGATCAGATGCATCAAACAATTCTTGATTTATGGCCCAAAACTATGCCGTTTAGTTAGAAAACTAGAACGAAATTGACAAAGATGAGGGAGTGGAAGTTGCCAAGCCTAAGTCCAACCAATACTTGATTTATAGCCAAAAGGCATGTCGTTTAGTTAGAAAACGAAAGCGATCCTCTTTTTGTTAAGTAGGTCATTATTACTATAACTAGAACGATCATTTTCTGCTCAAGTTTTGTACGATTCGTGATCAGAAGCTTCAAAAAATGAAATTAGCTAAGATGGGAGGGTTGAAGTTGTCTAGGCCCATGCTAAGTAGTACTTGATTTTTAGCGTAAAAGTACGTCATTTAGATTGAAAACTAGAGCGATCCTTTTTTTTGCAAGTTGTGTACGGTTATTGATGAGAAGCGTTAAAGAACGGAATAGAACAACATGAGAGAGTTGAAGTTTTCGAACCTAATTCTAACCAATACTTGATTTGCATCTCAAAAGTACGTCGTTCAATTTTAAAACTAGAATTAGCCTTTTTTCAGCAAGTTATGTACGGTCCATGATCGGAAGTTTCAAAGAACAAAATAGGCCAACATGGAAGAGTTGAAGTTGTCAAACCTAATTCTAACCAATACTTAGTTTGCAGCACAAAAGTACGCCGTTTAGTTCAAAAACTAGGACGATCCTTTTTTGCATAAGTTGTGTACGATTCGTGATCAGAAGCGTCAGAAAAAGAAATTGGCTAATATGGCAGGGTTGAAGTTGTCTAGCACCATGCTAAGTAAAACTTGACTTGTAGTGTAAAAGAACATTGTTTAGATCGAAAACTAGAACGATCCTTTTTTTTGCCGACGAACATTGGATTAGGTTAGATGGATAATTATTTTGTGGATTGTTTGACAACACCAAAGATCGCTTAACATTTAGCATATTACTTTTTTTTTTCAAAATAATTGTACTCTGTATTTTTTAATATCCATAAATTTATTATTATTATTTGCTATTATTAAAAATATTGTTATTTGGTTAATAAACTATGAGTTTAGTAAGTAGTATGCTGATATTAGATGAATTAGTTACAAAAAGCATAGGTGAAGGATAAGGGATAGGCTAAGTAGTAAGGGCACTTCCTTATTGATGTTAAGTTCATGATTCAAACCATGAACGTGGGTGTGGTACGCAGGTATGTGTTTGTAAGAGTTTTCTCGTATTGAATTGAGGTTAGAAAAGAAAAATAAAAAGAAAAAGGGTCAAGGATAATAGGTTGATTAAGTTATTATAGAAAGACAGGATAGAGCAGAGGAGGCCCAAAATTTTGACCGTCCAAATCAAAATTATGTCACTAATTCGGCTTTGCCTTGCAAGAATGGCAAGGAGTGCAACCCTATTTATAGGCATATAAGGAGACCTAAATAGGTGCACTATAGGAGCTAAAATTTCCCTTTCTTGCCCTCCAAGAATTCGACATCTTCCTATTCTAGTATGGGTGTGTCTAATTCCTATTTAGTTACACTAGGGTTTGTGTTTCTTGTCTCACAAGAATAAACACTTCCAAATTAATTTTGCCACATGCATAATAGGGTTTTATTCTCCTTGTCACCCAAGAGTAAAACTCTTAATTAGTAATGGACTCCTAATTAGTTAGTGCATATGCCGAAATTCTCTTTGTCTTACAAGGATTAAGACTCCTAAAAAATAGGAGGATGGATGTATGTGCCGAGTTTATTAATGGGTTTATTAATGTTATTGAGCTTTTAATTATATGATACACTATCATTAAATAAATCACTCAGATGGGCCGAATTATGTCACACATAATTAAATAATTATAACCATGATAATTGGTGATTCATATTAAAAGCCCATTACATTAATAGACTATGTATTAAATCTTATTTAACACATAAATTCATAAAACCCTGAATTATTATTGATTAATCAAATTAATTATCTTAATAATTCAATCACCACAAAGAGAGAACTTTTGTAACCAATCCAATTCGTTCTTATGTGTGACCTAATGTGCCCACTCAAAATTGACAATATGCCTTGTCCCAAACCTTTGGCCCAAAGTCTATAAGCGGTATCTAGTAATACATTATGGCAACCCAAAATTGAGTGGATGTCGATGATCCAAGTTAACCTTTCACAGTATGATATTTAGTCCTTTTGTCTCACGATATCCCATTTAAACATAAGGCATTGTCACATGTCAACCTTATATTGCTTAACATATTTCTTGATCTCAAGTAGATTGATATAACAAATGACATTGATAAACCCCTTTACCAATTCATTCGAGTATGCATACATTCCATCAATCATACTCATCAAGTGGCCAAGAGATATCACTCTTCATAAGAGGAACAAATTCATCACTCTCACCATCACTCCTCTACAAGATTCATGACATATCCAATCATAGCATTTATTGTTATCCTATTACGAATAATGTTTAACTAAGTCAAAACATGTGATTTCTCATGTAGGAGTCGATGGTGAGTTTCAGTCAGAGGACTCAAATATCACCACTGCATGAAAGCCACTTGTGACATCTATCCATAAAGTGCTTTGATAGCGAGCCAGTCCAATACATGCTCCCCAACATGTATTTATGTTCTAAGTAATATCTCATATCCATAATCAGTAAAACGTGATTATCCGCTTAGCAACACTAATCTTAATTCATTATCATTCCTATGATAATAATCGATTAGGGACATTTAGAATAGTATTCATTTTACCCTTATGGTTTTACTATCAAGTCACACACTTGATGACATAAGAAATAATAAACTATTCATGGAGATTTATCTTCATAAAACATATAATATTTCATATAAATGAAATGCCTCTTCATTAAATAATTAAATGGCAATGTACACTAATGATTGGACTATGGCACAATTCTAACAGCAACAGCTGTCTAGTCCCATATCATGTAAGTGTGTATGGATGGAAAGACTTATAAGTATAAGGACTTTGCTACTTAAGTAACCTAAGTTTGAACTTTTGGGCTTAGTGGTTGAAAGCCCTTTAATTTTTGAATGTTGCTTAAGGACAGTTGTGTACTTATGTCGAGTTATGACAATTATAGTATCAGAGCCACTTGACTTATGAACTTGAACGATAGATGGTAAGGAAATCCACAACTAATGACGATGGTGAGAGAAACCCCAATAGTTGAGAAGGAGGCTATCAATCTAGGAGAATTCCACATTAGCAGGTTGAGTATAGGTGAATCCTACATCGACAAAGCACAGGAGAGATTCTGGGCATCATGATTGAAAGGATTGCCGACGAAGACGTCGCTAACCTAAAAGGTGAGAATCGTAACATCCCACCAAAGCAAGCAGTTGAAGCTAGCAAGTCAAGCAACCTGTTGTGCAGCAGATGTCTAGTCCCACATCATATAAATGTATATGGATGGAAATGTTTATAAGTATAATGACCTGGCTAGTTACATAACCCAAACTTGAATTTTTTGGCTTAGTAGTTGAAAGCTTTTTTATTTGTTAGATGTCGCTTAAGGACAGTTGTGCCCTTATGCTGGGTCGTGACATTTAGTAACATGCTCCTACTTCCATACGAGAACTGGAAATGGATGTAATTTCTCTACAGGTGCTTGATGTTTTGATGTGATTTGTAAGCACGTTAAGCCCTTTGAAACATAATTTGCCACATCTTTCTTCGTTCAAGGCCACCAATAATGGCTTTTCAAGGTTTGATACATTTTGGTGCTATCGAGGTGCATATAATATGGTGCTATGTGGGCCTTTCCCATGATCTCATGCCTCATGCCATCAATATTGGGAGTACAAAGCCGATAATTAATTGTTAATCTATCATCAGCTTTAATAACGAATGGCGTACTCTTCGCCTATTCACTTTCTTTACAATGCAAGTAAGTTTATCATCAAGAGCTTAAGTAGTTTTAATTCTTTCAGCCATCACTAGATCGAATACAAATCGAAGCATATATAACTCTAGCATGATTCACATTTATTTCAATATTCATTTTCTCAAATCTAGCAAATACTACAAAGAATGCACATAACATTATCTTTTCTAAGGTGATATTCAATGGTGTAAGTGTAGTCTTTCAATAACTCCAACCATCTTCTTTGTTGTATTTTCATTTCTTTTTTACTCAGCAAATACGTCAAACTTTTATGATCAGGGAAATTTTGAAAAGTAGCACCATATAGGTAATGTCTCCATATTTTCAATGCAAACACAACTACAACAAGTTCAAGGTCGTGAGTCGGGTAAGATATCTCATATGGCTTAAGTTGTCGAGAAGCATATGTAATGACCTTACCATGTTGCATTAAAACACAACCCAAACCCTAGTGTGAAGCATCGTTGTAAATGACAAAACCATTGGTGCCATAAGGAATGGTCAACACTAGAGCTGGTGTAAGTCATTTCTTCAATTCTTTGAAGCTCTTTTGGCAATCATTTGTCCCTTTAAATGGAATGCCTTTCTGTAATGATTTATTTAGTGGGACAATAATGAGAGAGAAATTCTCCAAAAATCGCCAATAATACCTAGCTAAACCCAAAAAGCTATGTACCTCCGCAACATTTTTAGAACTTTCCCATTTAGTTACCACTTTAATTTTCTGTAGATCAACTTTAATACCATCACCAAAAACAACATGCCCTAGGAAAACAAATTGATCTAACCAAATTCACATTTGTTGAGCCTTGCATATAATTGTTTCTCTTGTAAAGTTTGAAGCATGATTCTCAAATGTTGTTCATGTTCATCCATCAGTTTATAGTATATCAGGACATCATCAATGAAGACAATTACCAATTTATCCAAGTAGGGTCTGAACATGTCATTCATTAGTCCTATGAACACCGCTAGCGCATTTGTCAAACCGAAAGGCGTAATATCACGACCCAGCATAAGCATAAAATTGTCTTTAAGTAACATCTGACAACTAATAGGCTTTCAACTACTAACCCTAAAAGTTCAAGTTTGGGTTAGTTAAGTAGCCAAGTCCTTATGCTTATAAATCTTTTCATTCAGACACTTATTCAATGTAGGACTTTGGACAGCAACTGCACAACAGGTACTTTGATCTACTTGCTTCAGCTGTCTGTTTAGGTAGAATGTTACACATAACCAAGAATTCATAGTGCTTGTACCTTATTATAAAAGATTTTTTCAGAATGTTGGCCTTAGCAATCTTTAATTGGTGATATTCTAATCTCATATCAATCTTTGAAAAGATTCTAGCACCCTGCAATTGATCAAATAAATCATCTACCCTAGGCAGTGGATATTTATTCTTTACGGTTACTCGATTCAACTGGTAATAATCTATACATAATCCCAACTGGTAATAATCTATACATAATCCCAACGTACCATCTTTCTTTTTAACAACAAACATTAGTCCACCCCCATGGTGAAATGCTTGTTCTAATGTACCTTTTATCAAGTAGCTGCTACAATTGAGTCTTTAATTATTTCAATTCAACTGGTGTCATTTATAAGGAGGAATAGAAATTGGTGCAGTACCCAGTTGTAGATTGATGATGAATTCAATATCTCTATCTGGAGGTAGCCTTGGTAACTCTCTTAGAAATACATTTGGATATTCTCTTACCATTAGAATGTCTTCTAATTTCAAACCACATAATCTGGTGTCGATAATGTCAGCCAAGTAAGCTTCACAACCACCCCTAATAATTCTGGATGCCATCCTTGCAAATATCAAACAAGTGGACAAGATTCCTATTTCCCCAGTGAATACTATTTCCACCTTATTACGAACTTGCAAGACTATTTCTTTAGTAAAACAATCAAGTTTAGCATGGTGCTCGGTTAACCAATCCATACCTAGAACAACATCCAAGTCCCTTGATGAAATAATTGGCAAGGTAGCAATCATTTCAATGTCCTCAACGACCATTTTACAGTTACAGTACACAATATTTACAATTATTATATTTCCAGTTGGGGTTCTAACAAAGACATCATATACCAAGGATTCAGGATTATCAGGAAAACATGATGCATATGCTTTTGATACAAAGGAATGTGATGCTCTAGGATCCAACAAAACATAATCATTTTTACCAAAGATGGATAAATTACCGATGACATTAGTCGAGGTAGTATTATCGTCCTCCCATGTCATAGCAAATACTCGAGCATGTGTTTATTGTATGCTGGCCTAACTCTCCTTTATATCAGCTCTTTTACCTGTACTAGGCTTCCCTCGACCTCTAATCCTGCTACAAGTAAAACCACTAGATCAAAGTTATTCAATATTTATTTCTTCTTATAGTTTGGGACAATTTCTTACTATATATGTCAACGCTCCCCACGTTTAAAACATTTTCCAATAAGCAATCTACATTCCCCAAAATGATTTCTCTCGCAATTTTGACAAGTATCAATTGATGTTATAGGACCAACACCTTTACCACCAGATGATGCACTAGTGAATCCACCTTGTTTTGAACTAGTCGAAGTCATCTTCTGCGTAGGTATGTTAGACCCCTTTTTCTTCCCAAATCCATTGATTTCATCACCATGCCTCTTCTTACTATATTAGAAGAATGATTTTTATTCGGTTTCTAATTTCTCGGTATGTACAAATGCATCCTTAAACTTAGTGTAGGACTCCAAATTGGTTGGTGTAAGGAAATTTCGTACAGAAAATAGAACTCTAGCATCAAATCTATTGTGTTTCTTCTTTTCGGTTGCAACCATATGAGGGGCATAATGAGAAAACTAATTAAATAGTACCTCATATTCAACAATGGTTCGATTCTCCTGTTTGAGCTCAAGAAATTCTCTTTCTTTTCTTATCCTTATAAACTCTGGTAGATATGCATCATTAAACTCCCTAAGAAAATCTTTCCACGTAAGTACAAGTGGTTGAACAGTGCTATTTGGTATTGTTGGAGAATTTTTCCGGGATGCCTTAGTTGAGTTTGGAGAGCAGAAGCGAGTTGGAGTGGGGCAAGAAAAACAACACCAAGATTTTTATAGTGGTTCGGCCAACCATGCCTACGTCCACTACCTAAGTCTTACTTAGGCTTTTCACTATCGGAGATTGATTACGACTCAATCCAACAAAGCCTTACACCAAGGTTGATTGCGGCTCAAACCTCTAAAGCCTACACAAGATTGATTACGGCTCAAACCTCTAAGGCCAACAAGGTTGATTACGGCTCAAACCTCTAAGGCCAACAAGGTTGATTACGGCTCATACCTCTAAAGCCTACACAAGGTTAATTACGGTTCATACCTCTAAAACCAACAAGGTTGATTTCGGCTCAAATCTCTAAAGCCATTACAATGTTGTTTTCCATAGTTTCATAACCAACCTTCCCCACACTCAAAGAGTTTACAAA
>CAODLS010075640.1:0-10507 GCA_948243855.1 Flueggea neowawraea | reverse complement strand
AACCCCATCCAAGAAGTAAATCACTGGTCTCTCACACGGGTCGGTGCTCATGGGTCGGGTGTTAAAAGTAAATGGCCCGTTCTTCCAAGTTCTCCAACTTTGGAACGTCAAAAATGCCGTCTCTAACTGTTTTGCTGTCACCAGAGACGGGTACAACTGTATTGAGTAACCCCAAGACACCGAAACAGACCAATTTCTGCTAAGGTCGTAACAGAAACTATCTTGTAAGGTCCTTCCAGGGTCAGCTTTGTAAGGAATTGCCAATTTTTGGAGTGCGTCAATTTGGGTCATGCCTGGAAATATTGACTGAACATAGTCCAGGTGGTGTAGTGACACCAACGGTGCCAATGGGTGCACTGATAGTAACCCGTATGGGTTCCCCCTTATATCAACCTGCAAATTGAATTAATTCGTATTCAATCTACATATCAGACATAATAAAATTCATATCAATCAATATCGTAATCAGTGTACTCTGTAATTACCTGATGGAAACCAAGTTCTTTAGTAACAGGAATACCAATCTCACTCATACAACCCTGAATCTTCTGATCGGACCCGTAAAACCCAGATTACCGATCGATGCAGCCATCCAAAACCCTGACAAGTTCTCTCGCCAGAGGATAACTGATAGCAAAACCACCACCGCCGTCAGCCATCGTATACGAGTGTATAACATCCTGTTCGACACTCTCCGAGTTTCCACCGATGTAATACATTTGATTATGATCGTATTTTCGTAACACCGTCACCAAATTCTCCAAATAAAACACCGTGTCATCGTCCCCCATCACGAACCACCTCACGTTCTCTAATCCGAGCTCGAAACTCTCCTTCACAATCCTCGCTATCCTCACCGCCGACCGGTACCCGTACCAGCTCGTATACTTGAACCTAGACGTGTCCTCTGACACCTTGTACGGCGGGGAATTTTCCGGCCAAGGCTCTTTCTCTGACGGCTTCTCGTCGAGCCACACGAACCCACGTGTGTAATTAGCCCTCCACCATAGCTCACAATAGTGTCACCGTTCGTTCCACGTCTTCGCCGACCCAACGATTCCGAACAAAATATGGGAAACGTTTGTTTTCTCTTCACCATCCCAAGAATTAACCTTGACGGAACTCCTTACCGTCCGGTGATCGGGCAACGAAACAAGGTCACATTCCGGACTGGAAAGCCATTGGAACTGATTGGAAGATACAGAACAGAAAATAAGAGAGATTGAAACAACTGTGCAAATAGCAAATGTTGCCTTGATGAAGATAGAGATGTCGTTGAACCGAAGCGTTGGAAGGACTAAAAACCTCCATGGCTTAAAAGGGTCATTAATGGTGGTTTGTGTTGGAGCAGACATTTTCTTTTTCTTTTTTCTGAAATGATGATGAAAAAAATGGAATTTCCTGAAGGAGTAGACGAAGATAAAGATGGAAGATTATTAGGATGTGGAATTATCTGTTTTTGCGATGGTGGCTTGGTTGACGGATTTAATTGGCGGTGTTTATTGTCAAATGGGTTTGAGTTGAACCTATAGGTTTTGTCAATGGATTTAAAGCCCAATTTTTTTTCAAGTTTTTTATTTGTGGTTGCTGTCAAATGGGTTACACATTTTTTGATCGAATTAATTTTGAATCCATTATAGATGATTGGAATTTTGGATAGAAACTGTGTTTGTTAATTGAAATTAGAAAAGAAGATGAACACAGTGAAAGAGTTGGTGTGACACGCTACTTGTCATTAATTTTTTTTATTAGTAGGTCATATATGTTATGTCATTAAAAGTTGGCGTGGCACGCTACTTGGACTATCGGAAACCGACGGATACAAAACTCGAAGATGGCATAGGAGCCTTCTGAAACAATGAGGATTGGAGCAAAGATTACACCAAATCACAAGAACTACATGAGATTTAATCTAATATTCTTCGACATTCAAGTCTTATTTTGGTAAAATTTCAATATTGCTCGTTGGGTGAGTAAAACATATCTCAATACATAAGCTAAGTGGAATAGATCGTTGAGGATTCTAGACAAACACTTGTTTAAAATTTAAATTAGTCAGCTTATCAATTCGTCAATTGTTCAGTTGATTTTGGGCATGTTTGTATTAGGTCGACCGTGCATATTGCACTGTGTTTTCACTCTTAATAGGCATTTTTATATAGGTAGATAGATTAATTGCCAAAAGAGAAAAAAACAAATGCCTTTGTCGCACGATTTTTTTTTGTTGCCAAAATAGCCCCACAAATACACCCATTAAAGTGTCATTATTGGAAAGAGGCGCCTTGGAGTAAGTCCAACAATGCTCCTTAAGTTAATAGATAATATATTAGATTTTGAGAAAATCTTTTACATTTAAAATTTAAATATAACCACAACCTCTAATACAACAATTGACATTATAATTTTTGAAATAGAGCATTCACATATGTCTCACTCGTTTATATATTCTTTTCTTCTCCTCTCCATCTGACTTTTTATCTCTCTTCAAACTCACCCCACCTCTCAGTTCTTTCTCTCTTATCCACACACTCTCGTCTCTCTCATCCCATTCCAACCGTTGTTGCCTTTGTTCTCCTCCTTGGTTCGTTCTCTCTTTGCACTCTCTCTCTCCCCCCTTCCCCACTTCTGTACGCCAACTCAGTTCGAGTCATCGCTTCAATCAATGACCTTGTTGCCAATTTATATTTGGAAAAACCAAGAAACTCAAAACTAAAAATTGATGTTTTTGAGTTAGAAGCAACAAGATTACTGATTTGTTTGATGAAGATGAAGAAGAGATATAACATGAGAAGAAATTTATGCAAATTCATTGTTTTGATATGTGCGTGTATTTTTTCATTTCAGAAAAAAAAAATGTGGGGGAGGGAGCACAATGTAATTTATGGTCGACTTGATGTTTTCCATCACTCTGTAAATTTGTAATGAAAAGTGGAAGAGTGTGGTTTTCAAATTAGAGATGAAGAAGGAAGAGTTGAGGAGATAAATGGGTACGATAGAGGTCGAGGTGGCAAGAGATGGAGTTGATTAGAGGAGATAAAGTGAGGAGAAATTAGTTTGCTGATATGTACTAAAATTACATTTATAATCAGGCATAAATTTATATATTTTCGGCCTATGATCGAATTTTTATTGTCATATTTATACACTTTGCTTGATTTGTTTAGGTTGGAATTAATTTGCATGGATTTGGATAGAAAAGACGAAAAAGAAACATGATGGCGTAAAGCTCAAAGGAAGCAAAATTGGAAGCCACGACTATGGTGGCCAAACCATGGCCAGACAACGGTCAGCCACCACGGTCGTGGTGTGATCGTGGTAAGGAGTATAAATTGCAATTCCGAGCAAAGAAAGCCCAAGCCTGTGCAAACCGCCGTGGCCGGAGGGCGTGGCACCACCACGCTTGTGGTCAGACCGTAGCCGACATACAGAGGTGAAAAAGTCAAATTTTGGCAATGGGTCAAATGTGGACAAAAGATGGCCAATAAGTGGACAACTTGCATGCATCAATTTGACAACTTGTCTATGGTTTTTGGGACTTCATTAAGCCTATAAATACTCTTCATATGTGCATTAATTAGGAGGGGATCCCAACCTTGGCACATAATTTCTATTTTGTTCTTTCATTTGGAAGAATGCATTTTAGGGTTGGGAAAAGAAAGGGAGAACAAAGCTTGAAATGTGAAGATTTCTCTTGAAGACTACCAAAAGAGGCTTCTTTTATACCCGTTTTGTCTACTCTATTTGTATCTTATATTTATTACAATGGTTTATGTTGAACTTGATTGTATTATTTTGTTGTACAAAATCATTAGCTTAAATAATTTGTTAGGACCTAAACATGTAAACCTTGATGAATATTTGCTATAGTTATGAATGGAGGTTGTGCTTTTATTGCCATATATGTAGTTGATATATTATTGTGCTTTAAAAGTCATATTTGTTGTGATTTTCAGATTTGATTTGATGACTTGTTTTAATTGAATATCATTATGCTTGATCACCATAATGGTGTTTGTGATATGCCTAAATGAAAGATCAAAAGAAGAAGTTTAGGTTAGGTCGACATGCATCAAACTTGTTAGGTTGTGTAATAGACATATTCATTCCAATAAGGTGTTCGATGAAATTTCCTAGAGAACCTAATGAGTCTAGTTTAGTTAGGTGAGACTGAAATGACCCTCATAATAAATTTAGACGTAGGTTAAATGATATTGAAAGAGGCTTTAAGTAATTTTAGCAAGAGAACACTCATATCCCATAACCCATTCATAAATGTAATAAATAGAAGTCTTGTTTGAGTCTTGAAAGTTCTAATGATTATCTTATTGCTTATTCATTTTGAATTTCATGTTCATTATTCCAAAAATACAAACATATCATTTCTTTGCCTGTTTTATTTTCTTGTTTCAATTAATCACAATTAGCACTCGTCCATGTGGGTTCAATACCCTAGGAATACTCCTAAGGTTTTTATTACAACATCGATCCTCATGCGCTTACAAGGTAATTGATCAAGTTTTTGGCGCCGTTACCGGGGACGATGTTATTAGTTGTGATCTTTTTATTTATTTTTGTTTAATTGTTTGTTTACTTTACATTCGTATGTGATTTATGCTAGTAAGGCATTCTTGAAGTTTGAGAGCTAGAACAAGTCGAGAAAACGAAGAAGTCCTTCCATTGAATCCGGAGATTGAAAGGTTGTGTCGAGCTAATCGAGCTAATAAATGGAGAGAAAGAATGGCGGAAAATCCGAGACAACAAAATGATCATGGTTAGGAAACTAGAATGGGCTAACTACCAGAAGATGGCATTAGAAATCAAATGCCGGTGCGGATGAGCTTAAGGGATATACAAAGGCCGATGATAAGATCTTCACCATCGTGCATTCATTTGAGTCCGATGACCCCAAAATTATGAGTTGAAGAAGATCCACTTCAACATGTTGCCTTCTTTCCATGGCTTGTCGTCAGAGGATCCACTCACTTTCTTAAGGGAATTCTTCACAACCATTCAAACCTTTCCTTTACATGGCTTGACGGATGACGAGCTTCGGATGAGATGCTTTCCTTCTACTTTGAAGGATCGGGCTAAAACATGGCTAAACAATATTTCGAAGGGTTCTTTGAGAACTTTGGAGGAAGTATACAAAAAATTTATGATGAATTATTACTCTCTTTAGAAAATGATTGAGTTGCGGAATAAGATATGCTTATTTTCTCAAATGGAGGGAGAACCATTTCACGAAGCTTAGGAGAGGTTCAAATTGCTTTTGAGTCAATGCTCATGCAACCAATTCTCTTTGGCTTTTCTCACACAATTCTTTTATGACAGATTGACGATGCATGGGTGAACCTTGGTAGATACCGCAACAGGAGGTTATTTCGGTGACAAGACGGCAGATGAGGTGTATGATATCTACTAAATGCTTGCCACCAATTCCCAACAAAAAGCGGTGAGAGGAAGAAGAGCGGGCATTCATGAGGTAAACACTTCTTCATCTCTGGAGTTCGCTTCTCAAGTTGCTGACATGTCTAGAAAGTTAAATTTGTTGCTCAATAGAAAGCACATGGTTCATGAAAATTTTTCTTTTTGTGGAGTGATGGGCTATAGTGATGCAAATTGGGGGTTTAGTCAATGGACGAGTTTGGAGATGGAAGAAGTTAATTATATGGAAGGCTTTGAAATGCCACAACCAAGAAATGATCCATATTCAAACACTTATAATCCATGTTGGCGCAACTACCTTAACTTCTCGTGGAAAGATCAAGGTGTAAATCAAGCTAGACCAATGTGAGTCCTAGGTTTCCAACCTTAACCACCCTACAAACAAAATCAACCATATCCACCACTCCTACAAGATAATAAGCTACCTATGGAGGACCTTCTTATGCAACTCATGTAAAAAATGGAGGCTAGAGATGCTAAGGTGGACTAAGCCATTCAAGTTCAACAAGCTTCCATCTTGAATCTCAAAAGGCAAGTTGGTCAAATTGCAAACATGGTCATCAAAAGAGAAAAGGAAAAGCTACCAACTACTTCTGAAATCAACCCTAAGGAAAGTGTGATGGCTATATCACTTAGAAGTGGGAAGATATTAGAGGAGCCAAGTATGAGGGAGGAGCCCAAAGAGGAGGAAACAACAAGAAAAACAAAAGGGAAGCAGCCAGTGGTGAAGGAACCGAAACACAACAAGGAGGTTAGGGAAGACAAAGTGGAAAGTAAGGGAATCTCATTCCATCCAAAATATGTGGTAAAGCCCTCTGTTCCTCCTATCCCATTTTCACAAAGGTTGAAAGCTCGAAAGATGGAAGGCAATTTCCTAAAGTTTTTAGAAATTTTCAAAAAGCTACAAATGAACGTTCCATTCATTGAGGCTATTGCGCATATGCCTCATTATGCTAAGTTACTAAAAGAAATTTTATCCAAAAAGAAGAAATTGGAGGAGTATGCCACTATTGCCTTGACCAAATAATGTAGTTCTATAATTCAAAACAAACTACCTTCAAAACTCAAAGATCTGGGGAGCTTTACAATTCCATGCACAATGGGAAATGTGGATGCAAAAAAATCACTTTGTGATTTGGGAGCCGATGTCAACCTTATGCCTTCTTCCATTTTCAACAAGATCGAGATTGATGAACTTGTCCCAACTACTGTTTAACTCTAACTTGCTGACCATTCCATCAAATATCCGCTAGGTGTCATGGAGAATATGCTGGTAAAAAGTTGGTAAGTTTTATTTTCCTGTTGATTTTTATGTGCTTCAAATGGATGATTCTTTTAAACCTCCTCTTAGTATAGGTAGACCATTCTTAGCAACAGGGGGGAGCTTTAATTGATGTCATCGAAGAAAAATTAACATTTAGAGTTGGAGATGGAACTCAAAATTTTAGTGTCTTTAGCAATTCAAATGTGCTTTTAAATGACAATTGAGTTAATAATGCTAAAGCCATTAAATCTTGTTGCATGTTGGCTATAAACCCTCCACCAAAACCTTCCAATGTTAAGGAAAGTAAAAGAGCATGTCCAAACGAACCAAATCATGAAAAAAACCTAGGTGCCAAGGAGACAAATAATTTTAAAAAGGGTCTTAAGCATTGAAGAGAAAATAAAGAAAGAATGCGAGGATTTTTCATTGAGGGGTAAATTATTTAAAGGTAAAAAAGTTTTACATTTCCCCACCAAAAAATCACATTCTTTGGAATAAAAAATTCTATGGTGTGGTCCATTTACGATTTCAAAAATTAATTCATGTGGTGCTATATACATTTTGCTTAATGATCATAAACCACTCAAAGTTCATGACAAAAGATTGAAATCCTACATGACATCCACCATAAGGAATATTTGGTGCTCCAAATAGATCCAATGCATACATCTGAAATGACGTTAAATTACTTTTAGTCCGCAATAACGTTAAACTATGGTTATCTTTTATCAATGCACTTGCATGCATATTTGCATCTTAGTATAGGAACACGTTTATTTTTGTTGTTGTTTTGAAACTTTTTGTTGGTGTTCGGTGGAGAGGACCAGTTGACCACTTACATGATCATATATGTACTTGTTCCACTAACGTCTCGTGTTTCATGCCTAAAAGTTGGAGTCATGCAATCAAGACAAGAGCAATCACAAACAAGTCGGCAAATAGAGAAGCATTCTAAACCTTATCTCTTTTACTTTTATGCTTAATGTTGAAAATTTTAATTGTCCCTTTTGTTGATGTTTATACGGATTTACCTTGTTGAAGACAATGTTCAAAATAGTTGGGGGGGGGGGGGGGATGGGGGTTGTTATTGAATGCTTGTGTACTTAATTGCTTTTATGGCTTTGCTTGTATGTGGATTATGCTTGAAAATGTTTAGAATTTTTAATGTTTGCTTGAATTGTGCCAATTTTTTTTATAGAAAATCTCAAACTTGAGAAGAATAAAATGTGGATTGAATTGGTTTGAAGAAATTTTGTAGTGTGTTAGTATACTTTTAATATGATCAATTGAAGAATGTATGCTAATTATTGGTAACTTGAACATTAACTTGGTCTTTTTAGGTGGCAAGGTTGAGAGTTCATTTATCAACAACTTTAGTCTATTAATGGAGGCATAAAAAAAAGTTGCAAACTTATTGCTAAGGTTGTGATTAATTGGTGAAATTTTGAAAATTTGGAGTAGGTTTGGCTTAATTAATGTGTAAGTGCTTTTGTTGTGTGCTTAAATGATTATGCTTCACTTTTGAGGGTAAACCTAAACCAGGACAAGTACATGAGTTTTTTTTATCTACTCTGTTGTCTTTTGATATGAGCATGAAAAGCGCTGCCATAAGGGGTTTTCTAAGTAACCGAGAGTATTAATCACAAATGAACAGTTTTCACGTAAAAAAGGAGACTTCATTTATGGTGAAAACCTTAATAAGTGGAAAAGCACAACAAATTTGAACTCTTAATTTACTGATTGCGTTTGTAGCACCCAAAAAGAAAGTGAAAGAAATAAAAGAAAAGAAAATGAAAGAAAAATGGAAGAAAAGCACTAATGTTTTGAAATGAATGAATAATGCCAAGATTGCTCTAAAACAAACGATAAAAATATTTTAATCTTGACAATTTGGGAGACAAAACTTTAGAGATGCTAATGGACTAGGGGAATTGATAATTTGTAACTCTCAGAATTGCCACTTCTCAATGCTAACGTTTGGTTCATTTCATTGTTGAATAGCATAATTTTCCTCTTTTTGCTCTCATACTTGCATAATATAAGAATACATTGGCCTTTTAGATTCGAATTTGTATTCTTTCCTCGAGATTGAGATTGGTTTGCTTAGGGACAAGCAAATGAGTAAATGTGGGAGAATTTGATATGTCCTAAAATTACATATACAATCAAGCATGAATTTATATATTTTCGCCCTATTATCGAATGTTTATTGTCATATTTATACACTTTGCGCTGGTTTGGATTGAAAAGATGAAAAAGGAACATAATGGCGCAAAACGCGAAGGAAGCAAAGTTGGAAGCCATAGCCATAGTGGCCAAACCATGGCCAGCCCACCACAATCGTGGTGTGACCATGGTGAGGAGAAGAAATTGCAATTCTAGGCAGAGCTGGCCCATGTCCATGCAAATAGTCGTGACTGAAGGTCATGGAACCATCACGCCCGAGGTTAGACCATGGCAGACATACAGAGGTGAAAAATTCAAATTTCGACAATGGGTCAAATGTGGACAAAAGGTGGCCAACAAGTGGATAGCTTGCATACATCAATTTGGAAACTTGTCTAGGGGTTTTTGCACTCAGTTTGTTCATATAATTTTATCGATTAATAAGACAATATTAAAATGATTCTTTAAATTTTGTCTTGTACTCATTTTATACAACATTTTGTAACCATTTGTTGGTGTTGTTCTTGTTTTATACTTATTTTGTACTCTTTTTCGTTTCTGCAATACTGAGAACAATTTATTCTCGTTTTGTACTCATTTTTTTGTATCTGCAATACTGAGAGCAATTTATTCTCATTTTGTACTCATTTGAGCATGTGGTCAACTTTTTGACACACGGTAAAAAAGTGATCAAAATCTGACATTTTTGACATTAAATTTTGCCGATTTTCCATTTTGTAGTATTTTTTGTGTAATTTTTCCTTAGATTTCATTCATATTTGTTTTTATGGTGTCTCAAAATATTAATCCACTCTACTTAATCAACTCATTTTCCATATTTTATTTACACCATTTTACATGATTCCAAGTGGCCCCACTCTTCTTCATTCAATTTTGTGTAACTCTTTTATTTATTGATTTATTTAATATACATCTTTTATCTATTTAATAAATAACATAACATAACATAATATAATCAATTTATCAAGGCAAAATAAGAAAATGTAATAAATTTTTGATCTCCCTCAATATATCATAATCTATCAAATACAATTTATGTCCACAGTCCGTCAACTCCACCTATCTTTGAAAGTCAATAAACCTAATTATTTAGTTTTCAATATGTTTTTATTTCATGAACTTGGTCCAACCCTTTTTTGGTTTAGAGACATTGTTACCCGTAATAAATAGACATTATGATGAATACACGTGGCAGTTGCAGGTTAGGTTATTGTTGCGATAAACAAGGCATACTCGAAGCATCAGGAATGTCAGGGAGTCTGACATAGGCAAAGTAGGCGGCGTGTGATGAAACTTGAAGAACACGCCTCCAAACTTCGAAAGGCAGAGAGCCGAGAGAAGCAACCTTCGAAGTGACTTGTTCGAAATGGAGTAAAACGTGGGCTTAGCCGAGAAATTAGGGGCACTCTTACGCAATGGCACACAAGGAGACGTGGAGCAATTTACGAAGCACACGATTGACATGGAGGTTTTTTTGGTGCACACCATCGAAGAGAAAACGTGGGGCTTCTCAAAAATGGAAGATGTGAGGAGAAAACGTGGCTATTTGAATGGGAAAATCAAGTATAAAAAGGGGGATCACTACAGGACAAGGGACACACTAATCAACAC
>CAODLS010075591.1:0-10024 GCA_948243855.1 Flueggea neowawraea | reverse complement strand
CAAATATCAGACCCAGTCCTCCAATTTTTTCAGAAAAAAAAAGAATTTACAACTTAGTCCTTTCGTTACAAAAACACACAAAATGGTCCCTAATCCCCAACCAATCATAACCCGATGTTCCCGATGGTTCCAATCAACTCTAAACAACCCCTGAAACTTAGATCTAGCTTCGGTTTGCATAAAAACATCACAATCATCCAAAACCGAAATACCCATTTTCGGACCAAATGAACCCATTGATGAAAAATCATCAAATCTCCATTTTTAAGCTAGATTAATGTTCATTCAACCTCAATCTATCATTATCTAACAAAAACCAACTGAAAACCATCCAAAAATCACAAAAATCCGAACTCTAGCTCATCAAAAAACTCAAATTTGGCTAAAAACCGAAACCTAACCAAAACCAGTCTGTTTAACCATGAAACCAAGCAAAAAAACAAGAGAGAGAAAGAGAAAATCACCTTTTCTTGGTGTGAAAATGGAAGAAGAACGAAGAGAGACAGAGTCCTGAAGAGAGACTGACGTTTTTCTGGGTTTTTTGAACAGTAAAGTCGAAGAAAGAAGATGAAGGTAAGTTGGTTTGGTCGGTCGGGTCACTGGGTTTTAAAAGAAGAGAAGGGAGTCAAACCGAACCCGCTGACCAGTCTAAACTGAACCAGTCGAACCAAACCAGCTAACCAACCCAACAGTCAAAACCGAACCAATTCAAAATCAAACTTAACCAAACCAATCCATGAAAAGAACTCAATCAACCCACTAATGAATTTTTCATCCATCTTCAAAACCCAAACCATTTCACAAAAACAAACCAAGCCAATTTAGTATAAATAAAACCCAACCGGTTAAACCAGTGGACCAAATCGGTAAACCAAACCAGTGAATAACCCAACCGAAAATCACCCCTCTTTTCTTTTTCTTTTTTTTTTCAGATTTTTCTTTTTCAATTTTCAACAATTTTTCAATTAATAAATCACTTTTAAATCACCAAAAATAAAAATTCAAATTTTTACCCAAATTTATTTATAATAATTATCCAAAAATAATTATTCTAAAAATAATTATCCACCAATAATTATTCAAAATAATTACTCTAAATATAATTATCCAAAAATACTTATAAAAATTATTCGGAGTATTACAATTTGGCAGCTAATTGTGCGACAAAATGACATTTTTTCGCAAAAAGTTGAGACAAAAAGTCTTTTTGTCGCCAAATTTTTTGACGGATAGATTTTTTTTTCTCAAATTTTTGCGAGGAAACGATTTTTAACCTAAATTTTGCGACAAACAGTAGTTTCATCACAACTTTTGGGACGAAATGTTATTTGGTGGCAACTTTTTTCAACAAAATGTCATTTCGTCGCAAAAAAAAATTGCGGGAAGCTTCTTGCCATTTTTTGCGACAAATTTGATTTTGTCACAAAATTTTTGCGAAGAAATTGGCGTTGTAACACCCCTTTCATTCCGACTAATTATTCCGGTGATTTTCGTTAAATTTTGAATTTAATATTTGATGTTCGAGGGGTTAATTTTGAGTTTGAATCATTGAAATCTTAATTTGGAGGATTAGTGATGAATAATGATGTTTTGGAGTGTTTGGAGTCTTTTATTGTTGATGGAATTCAATTGGAGTTAAGGCATGAAAGGGTAGAAGAAATTCGGTGAGTGCAGTCACTGAAACGCACATTATAGGTGTGAAATGTGCGTTCCATGCAGCTACTCGGTGGCAAGTCATTTTTGTGGTTTGTTGTCGTCCACGCCTGGTAACTGTCGTCTATGATTGTGCTATGTTGAAGGCTGAAATGCGAGTTTCAGACCTGACACGAGCGTTTTATGCCTTGACAACTGAACAGAATGACACCGTTTTATGTCTCCTCTTTTTAAATCACCCTCTACTGCTTACACTGCAATTCTTCTATTTAAAAGTCAGATTCCACCGCCCACTGCAGTTCTGTCTCTCTCTCTCTTCATTTCTTCACTCCAAACCCGATTCTCTTCAGTTCTCTCTACCTTTCATTCACTCTTCTCTTCAACTTTGAGGTAAGAATTTAATTCCAAGATTGTTCCTTGCTTTCATTTTATGTTATGGTATCATTTAGAGTTGTTGAATATTCATGGCTATTGGTGGGATTTTAGTTCGGTTTGGCATGATTCTGGACGGATTTGAAGTGGTTCTAAATAGATCGTAATAGACTTGAATGGGAGCAATATAAATATAGGTTGAAAAAGGTGGTTTGATATGTTTCTTTTAAATGGGTTTGAAGTATCCAAGTTTTAGGGACTATTTGGGATGGTTTGTAGTTGTTTTGGACAAAATGATTATATATTATAGTCCTTAAGGGTGTTTTGGATTATTTGGAAGTGGTGGAAAACATTGAGATTCTGTTGGTTAGAAATTGAGGGACGTTTTGGTGTGATTTATGGATGAAAGGGATTAAAAATATAATTTCTCAAATTCTGAGTATTTTGAGGACTGAACTTGATATTTTACATATTGGGTCAGATTTATAATTTTTTAAAAATAGAAGTATAGATTTGTAATTTTAAGAAAATTAAGGCTAGATTTGTAATTTTAGAAAAAGTTGAGGATAGACTTGTAATTTTAAAATACTTAGAATACTAATTTATAAATTTTGAAAATTTGGGGGACTAATCCATAATTTTTTGAGATCTTAGGGACTAAATAGTAATTTTATATAAATTAGGGACTAAACTATAATTTTATGTAGATTTTTATTTTCAAGGCGAGAGCGATAAATCTTCTACTGAAATAGGTTTTTCGATGTCGAACAAGTGTCTGCATGTGCATTTGCATATCATTTTGATATTTGCTCTATTTGTATATGTTTCAGCCCCTTATTCCTGCCAGTACGATCAGCCATCTATTAGTGGTGCTCGATTGGATCCTTAACTTCGGATACCAGGTAAGTGAAGTGACAGCTTCAGACACATATGCTATGTTTTCTAAAATTATATGTTTTGCTATGTCTGGCTTATTTCTGAAATTGGAATAAGTAATGGTTTGGCTAATTAATAATCTGGATTATGTGATTATTAATTTATAAAATTTTTGTTTCTAATATCTAACATTTCTATATAGTATATATTAATATTTAATATTTATATATGATATATATAAATATTTTTTGCAAAATGATTTATACCTTGCATATATATAAATATATATATATATATGGGGCACATGTGCTACTTAGGATAAACGTAGTCTTTGGTATATCAATGCGTAGTCAAGACCCAGTTACTAGGGCTTATGATAGCCGTATGTCTGACCAGATGCATGTACTCTGTTTTTGCTTGGCAGAGTTCATACTTATTATATATTTATCTGTCTGTTACTAGTCCCATACATGTTTTCGACATACAATATATGATATATATTCTGTATGTTTATGCATGTTGTTTACTTTTGTTGCGAACGGTTTCAAAATGAATTTTAGAACTATTACTCTGTATTAGTGTGTATAAGTTTATATACACATATATCTACATGTAGTATTTTTGAACTGTTTTCAAAATAGTTAATGCGAGGCCTGGAGACGCTCTGGAGTGTCGTTTCCTCACTGGGTTCTTACCCCCTTTCTTTTCTGTTTGTTTTTATTTCCATTTTTCAGGCGATATCTTTTTGGCATTCAACAACTATCTGACATCCCGTACTCAGTGAGGCGTTCCATTTACTAGTGAGTGCCATTTTGGTCGAGCTCTGTTTATCTTTGTTGTAGAGCTCTAAACCGGTTTGTTGTTTGGTTATTGGGTCATATTTTATCTTTTGGATTTATACTTATTCTCTGTTATATTTTCGTATTTATTTGATATATGATTTTGTTTTGTATAACCTATTATATATACATATGATTTAAGTATAAAATGTTTTATACTGAATAAATGGGTATCTCCGAGGCTTGTGCGAGATGGGTCGGACTCTCATAGACGGTTAGCCTCGTACGCCGGTCATGGTCTGAAAATGCGTCGTGACAGTCACAAAATAGTCGACCCATCTTTTGTGACCAATTCGTAGCAAATTTGTGACAAAAAAAAATTTATCACAGATTTTTTGTCGTAAAACTAATGTTTTCGTGTAGTGAAAGTATGGACCAAAAACATCTTAAGGATTTTGAGATCATTGGCCTTGTTCTTCAAATAATTGAACATGAGATTCTTCTCCTTGTTGTCTTTGTTGAAATCCCTGTTTTTGAGTTCTTTTTTGCATAATTCTAATTTTTTCACTACCAAAAATTTACTTGCAATTTTGCGCATTTGAAGTTCTTGACTTCGTTGAAAATGCAAGTTACCTTTCTTGAAGATTTCAACAAGGTATTCATTTTGTTGAATAAGTTTTGAAAGTTTTTCATCCTTTTTTCTTTTTTCGTTTGCCATTTTTACCCCAATAGATCGTTCGATTGAAGTACCACCAATTTCGTCCTCATTTATATTAAAATCAAATGAAGACAAATTGGGAGATGTTGATCCATGAGATTCTACACTGGGAGAATCTGATTGAGATGGAACAAGATTACCTCCTTGTCCTTGAAATCGATAGGCTGCATTGTTCGCCTTGTTACTTACATATTTCTCCATGTCCTTAAGAATAGGCCATACTGGATCAAATTTGAATCTTCGCTTATAATGTGAATCTAGTGCTAATAATAATTTAACATATTTAAAAAATAATGAGAGAATATTTAATAAAATATTCTGTTTAGTATAAAATTTAGTACAATAAATTAGAAATAAAATAATAATTAGTGTTGAAATTATATTATTTTAGTGTAAAATTGGGTATTGAATATTATAGATGGTCACTCGTTTGGGTGACGTTCTGCATTGGGCATCCAAGTCGCGTTTGTCTGGTCGTTACTTCCAATAATGACTGTCTAGCAATGCGTACGTGGTCCTTCATCTCCCTTAGTGGGCTACGATATGGGCATTTGGACATGATCCACATCAATCATATACTTAAATACTAAAGCTACAACAAAACCACCATGTCCTGAAAAGTGGCTATTTCTGAAATTGACAAGTGGTTGTTTCTGAAATTGACAAGTAGCACATCTATGTAAGTTGAAATTGGACCATCCTCATTTATCTGCGAACATGAAACGTGCTAAAAAACTCTCCTTTTTTTCTCTTAATCATGTTGTTCCCAAATTTGCTTGGACTTCTTGGTCCCGATATTTATGCCCACACCAAGTACACGTCTCTAACCGTCTTTATTTTTTTCCTTCTCTTCGTCCTTCCCTCTCTCTAAATCCTTTACCTCTGTTACACATTTAAAATTTTAAAAGTAATTTATTCCCGCAAAACTCTGTTATTCATATATTCTTGGTTATATTTATTTATTCACCACCTCATTCTTAACTTGAAATGCTTCAGGTACACTCATCTGTTTCCTAGTTGTGTTTTCTGATCATAATCTGTTTGTTTGGTTTAACATGACCTCATAATTTAACTCTCTTTGTAGGTTTACTTTTTAAACACAATCGGCCGCCGTAAGAGGTACTTTTCTTAAACCTTTTGTTTTGTCAGTTTCGGTAAACAACTAATCGAGAAAGTTTTGTTCATGGTTAACAGTTAGAGCCGAAATTTATATGGGTATATTGTCCTTGGTGTTCATCTTATTTTCGAAACTTATATGGGTCTATAATATGAAAGAAAGTTTTGTCCGCTATTCACTGTTTCAACTGATATATTGATTGGTTTGATTTTCAATTGCTGCAGTGACAATAAATCAACAAATACTGCGTGGTTTATGCTTTAAAAATGAGCCGAAATTTATATGGGTATGTTGTCTTTGGTGTTCATCTTATTTCGAAACTTATATGGGTCTATAATATGAAAGAAAGTTTTGTTTACTATTCACTGTTTCAACTGGTATATTGATTGGTTTGATTTTCAATTGCTGCACTGAAAATAAATCAACAAGTAGTGCGTAGTTTATGCTTTAAAAATGAGCCGAAATTTATATGGGTATATTGTCTTTGGTGTTCATCTTATTTCCAAAACTTATATGGGTCTATAATATGAAATAAAGTTTTGTCCATTATTCACTGTTTCGACTGATATATTGATTGGTTTGATTTTCAATTGCTGCAGTGAAAATAAATCAACAAGTACTGCGTGGTTATGCTTAAAAATGGCCAAGAATTACAACTTGATCGACGACATTGACGATTCAAAGGATACTTGGAAAATAAAGACCAAAATAATCAGGCTATGGACCATGCTTCAATAATGCAAATGCCATTTATACCATTGAAATTGTTTTCATGGATGAAAAGGTATTTATATTGCAATTTGTTATGTTCGTTGTTATCTTTCATATTGTGTTTATCTTTGCACAAAAAAATAACGTCCCAATTTTTTGAACCTATTAGGGTTGTCGGATTCAAGCGACAGTGAAGCGTATTCTCCTCAAAAATTTCCAAGACCGATTAAAAGAGAGCAAAGTTTACATGATTTCAACTTTTGGAGTTGGTTGTAATGACAAGAAGACCAAAATCACTCCCCATTTGTTCAAGATTAATTTCATGTTCTCTACCACTTTGAAGGAAGAAGATGATGCCTCAATCAATGGCAATGGTTTCAATTTCATTGATTTGAGGATATCTTATCTAAAAAATTAGACACTACATGTTTAGTTGTTAAGTGTTTGAAAATTGGGTTGGGTTAAATTATCTTATTGTCAAGTATTCAACTATCAACCTATCTTATCTGCCAGATATCATTGGGAAGCTTACTAGTATTGGCAACATTGAGAGGCTACAGTCACTGACAAGAAAGTCAATTGAATTACCATAGAGATTCATGACGTTAAGTATTATTTTTATGCTCATGCTTCTAATCAATTTTGCACACTTATTAAAATATTTCAATTGAAAATTTAATTATCTAATGGAATGTTCTTTATCTTAGAGAAAACATTTTGAGCTGCACCTTGTGGGGTGATTGCGCTAACGAAATTTATGGGTATACGCAAAATTCTAATCAAGCTCGAGTGGTAGTCATTCTTCAATTTGCTAGAATCAAAAATTGGGGTGGTATGTACTCATCAAACAAACCTTTTTTCTTGGCCAAATATTTAATATGATATGTATTTTTTAATATAATATCTATTATGTTCAGAAAACGTGTCTGTGTCAAATGCCCTTTTTTGTTCAAAACTACTGCTTAATGCTGAAATGGATGAAGTTCATAACTTCTTGAATAGGTAATCTTTGTGTACTTTCTAAGTTTTAATGTGCATACTTTATTTTAGGTTTAAAAATTAATATTTTAACATTATAGTTTGTCAAATGGGGAAGAGAGTTCAATACGAGTTAGCCATTTGTCCGGCCACAATGTTTACTCAATATCCGAAGATCTGCTTCAAAATTGTCAAAAGAAAAGACTTGAGGAGTTGCAGAAAATTAATGAGGTAACATTTTGATTTTTTTCCCACTGGTTCTCGGAAACTCATGTTTAACACCATTTGCAATTAACACCATTTTGAGGAGTCCAATCTTTATGTATTTAAATCACAAAATAGGGGGAAAACGTGTATAAAGATAATTTGATTTCATCTCTCATTTGTTGTGTCATGAGTGCAGAAAATTAGGTTGCTAATATAGTCATTCTATGAAATTGACTACTAAAACAATGATGATTTTTCCAAATTATTACCATGTATTTTTTTGTAGGAATATACATATGTGGTCTTGGCTACTATTTCACTAATAGAGACAGATCACAATTGGTTTTACAATTCTTGTGAAACTTGCCTGAAGAAAGTGAAAATAGATGTGTCAAGTTTTGGTGCGATACTTGCTGCAAATATGTTAAATTTGTCAAGCCAAGGTACTTCTTTATTTTTGAACTCAGTTTTTTTTCTCATGTTTTTTTAATGCTTACGGCATACCAATGTATTTACATGTAACATATGTTGATTTATCAGATTTAAGATTCAAGTCCGAGTTGATGACGACACTTCAAGTGCTTTTTTTGTGATATTTGATGATGAAACTCTCAAAATAATAGGAAAGTCTATTGCAGATTTAAGAGATAAATTGCTGAAGGTGTGTTTATTTTCTTTTAAATGTTATTGTAGACGTATCAAGATATGATCATTGCCATGTTGAACTAATTTCTCTTTTTCCAACTTTGAAGGATGAAGTTCCAAATTCTTTTCTAGTTGAGCTAAACAGTCTTATAGATAAACAATTTTTGTTCATGATTCACATCACTAATTTCAACTTAAAGGGATATTCTTCAACTTTCAAAGTTGTCAAAATGTCCGATGAATAAAACATGATTGATTTTTTCTTGGGCCTTCGTCAGGGTACTCATGTTAGTTTTATTAGCCATGCTCATATAAATGAGGAATTTTGTAATATACCCATATAAAAAATAATAACATTGTACCATTGTTTTTTTAGAAGGAATCAGTTGCAGATTCTGGAGTTTTTTATAACCAAAATGTCATTACTCCAACGTCCTCAAAGAGAAAGGAACTTGCCCGCTGTGATGATGTTGAAAACTTAGAGTTCACTGATGCACAATCAGCTAGCAAGAAGATTTTGAAGGAAGTAAAGATTGAGAAGATGGATTGAATCGCATTTTGGGCTTCATTTTAATACTTTATTATTAGTGTTTGTTCATTTTGGTGTTAATTAGTACATTTGGGTGTTTTTCCAATAAGGATTTTGGTGTTTTCCCATAAAATTTGTTAATTTTTCATTATGTCAATCCTTTTCTGGTCGTAAATGGGTTTTAGTTTGAGTGGAAATATTCTTTCTTAATACGTTGGTAGTTTCTTTGAATTTTCATTTACACATTGCAGGGGACATGATTTCTTAACTTCTTTTTTTTACTCGGCAAAGAATGGTTGATCTTGTGAAGGTTTATTTTCCTTTATTGAAAATTCAGAGCCATCATTGTAACAGGATAAACTGCATCCTTTAGTCCCAACATTGCTACGTATGTAACTATGTACTGGTAATAGCAAAATTCCCGTTCCTCCCAAAACTTGATTACATGTATGTGTTTTTTTAAAGATTGCATATTCTGTGAAAACTGGAAAGTTTGTGTTGTCCATGTCTTTCTGTTTATCTTTGGAGGAATCAAAATACGCAGTCCAACTACAGTTAAGCAAAAAAGAAACTTAATCAACCAAAATTAAATAAATAAAGGCCACTCAGAATTGTCATAAGAATTCATTTTGGGGCATCTTTTCTGCATTACAAACAAATCTCAAAATTGACAAGAACACGCGGTTTCAATCCGACTTGATTATAAAAAATGATTATCGCAAGTTACCAATTAAAGAGCCCAAAAAGAAAGGACCAATTAAAAATTGCATAGAGATGCGACTGCTTTAATAATTATTATTTTCATCCTAATTTTAATGGAGTTTCTTCGAGAAAAGGAGAAAATAAAGACAAAACCATATTTTAATATTTAATTGTTCTCTAATTAATATTACTTCCTACTGTGAAGATCTGAAGAAGAGTTCTTTGTTATTAATCACAGTTTCGCCTTCCGCATCAACTGTTTCTAGCTTTCTTTTTAAACGCTCTTCACTGCCAGCACTATTCAACAGAAGTTGCACTCTGTAAATCCTACAGTAACCATTACATATGGACGGCGAAAGGCAACAGAATAAGGTCGCTCTTCATTGACACTTTAATTCTGTCGTTAAGGAATTGAAAACCAACAGAATAAGGTACTGTCTCTAGAATTCTTTCTAACGCTCTTCACTGACAAATTGTAGCTGTGTACAACATCAAACCAAATATTTAGCTGAAGCAATCCTGTAATTGATCAAAATTTTGTAGACACTTATACACTTCAAATTCAAATGTATTTTCCGATAGCAGTTCAACCCACCGTAGCCTACATTACGCCCATGACTGGCACACCGTCATCACCCCAAATATAGCCACAATATAACCCCAACAGCAAGTATTCCATCTCATCAACCTTATATGTAATGCCCCGTCCAATTTTGAATTAAGTTTTATTGGTTGGT
>CAODLS010075281.1:0-10090 GCA_948243855.1 Flueggea neowawraea | reverse complement strand
AATTATTTTGAAAATTAGTTTTCAAAATAATTAGTTTTAAAATGTACAAATATGATTCTCATTTAGATAATAGAAATTAGATTTCAATTATTTGAAAAATACGCTAGTACGTATATACCCGTTTTGTTTATAATTTATTACAAATATACGAATGAGGTCAAACCACGTTGCATTAAAAATAGTGCAATTTAATATTGCATGACTCCCAGAAGAGATTATTTTGGGACGGTGATGGCCGTAAAGGAGATTTGATTGTGCATTAAGTGTACAACGGTGATGAATGTTTACTTAATTCATAAACGATTATGATACTCATCACCGGTATTGGTTAACCTATTGGTCTATAATAGAATTTCATGGAAACATGATTCCCTAAGTGTTGAGGAAAGACACTTTGCGATTCTAGTGAGTAAAAACATTTTTAAATTATTATGTCCAAGATCACCATAATCGCAAAAAGAGAGATCATGAGAAGTAGGAGATCCATTTTAAGGTCGTATGATTTATAGGATTTTTGATAAGTTGACAAAGCTACTTATGAATTCTATTTTAACACTTTGAAAAAGATTCATCGTGTATTTAATTGGCAAACATGTGTTTAATACTATATTTGTGTAGTATTATTCTTTGAGAATATTAACATTATTTGTGTGTTAATGTTGTCTAATGTTAATGTATGTATATTAATATTGAAATAGATTGTTTGAATTACATGTTGGTTTAATAAATAATGATTATTCTATTTATTGTTTTGGTTTATTATTGTGTTAATTTGTCTTAATTTTATGCAATATTATAAATGTTGAATATATTGTCCAATTATTGAGTTTGTCTAAATAATTGAGATGACCAACATGGATTCCCCTAAGTCAAGTGGACTTTATAAGTGAATCCAAACAGTCATTATTTACTGTCTATAAAATTAAATATAGTATGGTTAATTGTTAAGATCGAGATGGTAAATGTGCACCTATTGTATATTTCGATTCACAATTTAATAAGAGGCTATGCTAGTTTAATTTTTGGTTAGATAATAAATATATATGTATTGTCGAATAAATTACTTGTGTGTAACTATGTTTTATTGTTTGACATGTTATTTGTGTGATTCACTGCTTATAAAAGTCGATTGATGCAGAGACATACATATGTGTATGTTAAAACTATGTTGAGCTTAAGTAGCAACTTTTGTAATTCCTAGATTAGAAAAATTTAGGATGTACTCTAATAACTAAGCTCGTGCCCTTTTGAACTTGGTTATGTCCAAATTCAATGATAAGTAAAATACCACTCAACACATTTTAGACTAAAATGTCTGTGAGATGTGGAAGTTAGAAAATTTCATTACATCCATCATTTTGTTAGTACAAAGGATGATGAATTCACTTGGTTATTTTACAAGTATCGAGGTGCAATAATTTTGTAATTTGCAATTTAAGAGCAGTTAGATGGCGTGACACTAACTAAGCTTGTGGTATTTGACCATCGACTGATACTTGTTATAAAATCTAATCATGTGAGTTGAGCCATAAGGCCTATATGATTAGAGAGCTTAGTGATACTAATCATTGTTTGATCAAGGATGAGGTCCGAAGTACTTTTCTACTTCTTGTCTAGAAGTTAGGAGTAAATTGAATTGCACCTAATTCACGTTTATCTTAAGCATGAGATCATGATGAATTTGATAACGTCTTATTCTATTGGAGAAATTCCAATACAAAGGCAAGGAAAAAGGTTAAGAACCTTAAGTCCTTAAAAAGTGGAGACTAGACAGAATTATGAGAAAATCCACGAACATGAATAATGCCTGCATTTTGTTAATGAAATGCTAAAAACCAAAGGCACACTATATGTAAGATAATGCACATTTGAGGGTATATTGCTCAAACTCATGCAAGTGAGAAGAGTTACCTTTTTTGATGTTCTATATTGAACTTCGTCATTAGTAGATTATTAATTCAACTTTTAGGATCCTAAAAATGAAGTTTTAATGTGACTTCATTAGACACCAATTAGTTCTAAGAAGGAATAAGTTGTGTATGCAAGGAATAATTTAAAAGTGAGAGTTTAAGGTGTTGGTGTGTGCATGCAAGTTAGTCTTATACAAAAGCCGAACCATTTCTTGCAAAAGATTCTGTCGTGATCATATTGAAGTTTGCCTTTAATTTGTGTTCTAAAAATTATGGTATTTGTTAGATCTTGGTTGAGTGGAATACTACTTTGGCATTAAAAATGGTTTTCTAGTTAAGGTATAGAACCTAACTATTGCATGACCTAGTTTTCATTTCTTGCTACTTCACTTTGTCATAAGGGATTATGTGAAGTTAATGCACGCAACTCAACCACTTTGACAAAATCGACTACGTTGATTAGCTCAAGTGGGAGTATTAGGCAATTGTGTAAGTTTAAGATGTCTAATTACGAGCATTGCAAAGAGAGAATACTATAAAAGAAATCGTTTCAAAAGGCACTTTGAGTTAAATTTTCATTGCTATTAATCCATGTTTGACGTCAAAAGAATAAGAGGGCAAGACTAATGCCTACTACTTCATCACATTTGTATATATGATTGTGGAAGGTTCAGTCATATCCATTTGATTCTTCATAAGTAATAATGGTCCAGTTAGTTTGTGCTACTTGATTGTTCTTACTTCTTGAAAATCAATATGGGAAACAAATAAAACTTTGTAGATCGACTAAGGTCGAGACATCTACATGATGAGTCCAAAGCCTTATGTGATGAAAGAGAAATGAACATTAATTGTTTATTTCTAGACCTCTAAGTTTGTTACTTATATATCTCGTAGATTGGTCGAGTGTATGACCTTAACCACTTGGAACCAAGAGATATATCGCCAATATACACGATACCTTAGTTGGAAATACTAAGATGCGTAAGATTTTAGATACCTTACTGTGTCAAAATGATACAATCGTTGTGGAATAATGAGAAATTGGCATAGTAACGAGTTATACGAAGTCGCATTCCTTGGAAATAGATTTCTTTACTGGGATTAGAAAAGTGAAATCTTTTATTACTCTGAGATTTAGGAACTAAGACCCTCAGGATCACTCCATCTGAGTGGAAAAATTCTTGAGGAGAGTGAGGAAAATGATAAAAAAATAAAGTTGGGTAATGTGATGTTAATTACATCTTTGGGTTTTAAAATCTCAAGAGATCGATCCAACCGATTGTTTTCTACTTCTCCGAAAGGGATGCATCGTCTTGGGTCATGTATGTTTGAGTTTTAAAATCTCAAGAGATCAATCCAAGCAATTGTAATCTCTTTCTCTGAAAGTGATGCAATGTTAAGTCTTGGAGCGATTCAACTTTTATATCATTTACCTCAAGCGTGTGCGGATGTTTCTGATCCTGACTTTAGTGGTAGCAAGATTCCTACTTCTAGTGGGAGTAGAAAATCTTGATCCTAGTGGGAGTTCCTATAGGGAGCTTGAACCCATTTAGGGCATCAAGATTCTTGTTTTCCAGTGGGAATATGGAACTTGAATATAGTGAGATCATTTTTTTGAAAATGCATAAAACTAAAAAGGATGAAGTCTCACAATGATATTTCTTCGATAAATAAATCGATCGTGATTCTTTTGGGTAAAGTCTTACGATAACATTTTTTTGATAAATAATTCGATTGTTATCCTTTTAGTAACCCCACAAGTCAAGGATGAATCTACGAGTATATTAGAGGTCCACTCATCCCAGTGAAAATAGCAATGAAAGTATAGATGACATTTGAGAGATTGAACTATGTTTAAGAACGGGTTAATCTACCCAACGGGTGAAAACCTATTGGAGTAAGTGGATACATAAGCGATAAATCGAGTAAGACATCGATAATCGCGTAAAGGAGATTTAGTCAATTAGATTGAAAAGTCCAACTTGTTGAGAGATTTACCTCTACCGAATAGACTTAGGCATATAGGCTAGTCTATATCTCGACCTACATCAACGGATGTAGAGACTCATTTTCTCAATAAAGAATCTAGAGTAGAAACCTATAAAGTTTAACCTAATGGTTTTATCGTCCAATTCTCAATAGAGAATTTGAAAATGAAATCTATAGGATTTGAACCAATGGTTTCATTATCCAATGTATGACCTTAGACATTTTTCAAGAGAATGGTATTTTCATATAAGCTATGATAATACATGTGTTTCAAGGTAAATCTTGACATTCTAAATTATGTGGATATCACACTTGTCGCTAGAAACGGTCTAACGTACTTGAATGACACCAAAGATTGATCATGTCTAACTTTGAGATATATGATATGGGTTGACCTTGGCGTCGAGCTCTAAAAGATCGTTTCAGTGGATTGTTGTTCCTCTTCAAATGAGATGGATCAACAAAATACTTGAATAATTTACGATGCATAAATGCATAACTTATATATATCCCGTGACTACAAGGAATAAGTTCCTTAAGACCCGTATGGCACACAAAGTGTGTAATCCCTTAAAATATGATCTTTAATAAGATCATTGTGGGCAATACACGAGCGCAAATGTTGAGAGTTGACATTTGTTGTAGTGTTACATGTGAAAGCATGTTGGACAGAGAAGTAACCCACTCACATGGATGTTTATCTTAGTTTTCCCAGTCCGTTGGGGGGAAGAACTAAGATAAGGCTGGTTTTGAACGTAGAGAGAGATCTTGAGCACTTTCATAATCAAGATGTCGTCTTGCATTTTACAGTCGTGAGTTAATTGTAAAATGACAAGAAAAAATCGTATGTAAAGAGTCATACGCTATAAGATGAGTTCCTATGCCGATCATTAAATGATTAGATGCTAAAATTGAGAGACTTTTGGCATATTCTGTCGTAAAACTAGAAGTAATCATGTCAAGTATGGATTAAAGTTAGATGGCAAAATGCATCCTAACCGAAGTTTCTATGTGGTGTTTATAATGTTGTATAAACATGCGCTCCTCTAAGGGAAGGAAATAACACCACAACATATGATTATACCATGTGTGTTATATACACGACCATAAGGATAGAAAAAATTGATAAATGATGTCACTTTTCCTAGTGTCAGAACCTACTGTAAACATGTGGTTCTCGGTACAAGCTACCCTTATAACCCTTAACACATTCAAAACATGTAGTTAAGTTTGTCTACTCTAGCTTGCAGTTAATGGTCATGATTGATTCCACCAAGCGCGTCAAGCTGGGAAAGTAAACTTAGCTATGTGGATTGTCTGGTGTAAGATGGGAAGTTTATTTCTAGACGCATTCGCACTAGTCTAAAAAATATGCTTAGTCGACTCTTATGTAGCGTAACACATGATGTGTGAATTATGAGTAAAGCTTTCGTGAGATCGAGTAGTTCGAAAGCAGCGATTGTGTAGTTATGAACTAGGGGGAAACATATGTTTCCAGCAGTTTGTGTTGCTGTTGCATACACTTTGGTAGAAAGGAGCTGTTCTACTAAAGACGCCTTCTAGCAGAATTGAGATATGAGCTGTTATATAACCCTAACATGTGTATAACAATTACGCTCTCATCGTATGCTGGTCACACGGTCTATTTGCCTGTATGAAACGAGATCTTAATCATGATTGGTATTAATTCTATCATGATCCATGATGAGTTATAGTTTCATCATGTGCAAGTGAGAGATGTTGGAAAATGCGGTTCATCCATGACGGGTGAATCGAACTCGGTTGGTCGAGGTGTGAACCAAGACTGTGGACCAAGACCAATTGGAAAGTCCAATTGAGAAGAATCAAACTTGGTTAGTCAAGGTGTGAACCGGGACGTGAACCGAGGCCAATTGGCAAGTCCAATTGAGTTAGAGATGAAATGGGCCCAATTAGACCCGTTAGCCCATTTGAGGCATATATAAGGAGCTTTGCTTCTTCCTTTCCTTCACAACTCCAACAACACACAAAGAGAGAGAGAGAGCTCTCAACCAGGAGAGAGAGAGGTTCGACCTATTGTCCCGAGTTCTGTACAGATCACGTGTGACATCTAGATTGTGAGAGCACTGCTGTTGGCATTTCAACCGTGATTTGCTCGCAATACCAATATAAAACTGGTCCTGCTCAGCTGGAGTCGAGGTTAATAAGTCAAACTTATTTATTATACTATTTATTAGTTAAACTAGTATGTGATTCTTTTAGTATTCAATTCATGAAATTATTAATTCGAATAAGTAATAAAATTAAACAACAATATTTAATCAAACGTAATAAAATAACACTTAGTATTATCTAATAGTCAATTAAATTGGGTTATATATTTTTTGTTTTAGTTTTTCCTTTTTTGTTGTATGCAAATATTAAGATTTAATGAAGTACATTTGTTTAGAAAATTTGATACAATATGTTTTTATTTTTTTGTTGTAATAAAAGAAGGTTTGGGATACAATAGTAAATAATAAAATATGTGATGCAAGTCTCAAAATTAATAAATTATATATCATATTGTAATAGAAGAGGTTTGGAAGTAGCAATATACATATTTTCGTTTAATATGCTCAGTGATCGGGACTCCGCTCCAAAGGGTGGTCAGGTCTCCGCTGAACAAGAGTTATACGTTATAAAAAAAATGCATATCTCCCTTTATGTTTCTATAAATATCCATAAACGTAAATGACTCTTCTAATATCGTATATTTCATACACAACTCTATAAATTTTATTAATATTTAAATCTTCGTAACTGCTGAACTAAAAATGTTGGTTGGTTGGAGTAGTGTGATTCTCGATAATTTTCATCCACTTGCTTGCATCAAATTCATTGCGATTGCGGAAAAAATAGTAGACCTTATATATTTTGATAAAAAAAAAGAAACTCGTTTGTCAAAATTAATGTTAAAATAATATAAATAAAAATGGGGGACTGCACACGTAATAGAAGTTGCAAGGCAAATGCCTATTCATTGCACAAGAAGCATGAGACAAAAATCTATTCACGGCCAGTCAGAGTTATGGAAATGCCTTACGTGTGGACTTTCCAACCGTCAACAAGATTGGATAGTTCCGTAATTTCAGGGAAAGCCAGGGGGCATTTCCATCAGGTGGAAAGATCGTGGGACCTGTCTCTTCAACGACAGCTGGTTCTAGACGAGTCTTTTGCGGGCTGGTATGATGAGACGTCAAAAAAGACCGACTTTACTTTGCGGGGTTCGCTTGAACCATTCTCTCCCTGAACCAGCCGAACCGGCCAGATTGCCTTTGGTTTGGAAAGATTTCAAGATTGAAAGCGGCATGATGAATTGGTGGTCTTTTCCTTTAACAAAAAGCTTAACAAAATGTCCTCTAATTAAAATTTTTAAATTAATAAATCTCATATATCACATTAAATTTATTAATATAATATATTACATTAAATTTAATTAATAATAATATAAATAAAAATAGAAATGATTAATTTTTAAACCTATAAAATACTTAAATCTTAAGGACCGCTACATAATTCGCCCTTATGTTTACTCATTAATATGGCCTTGTGCATATAATAAATACTAAATCACACATAATTTTTTAGGTAAATTTTTTAAATTATTTTTTTTATGTTTGAGATAGGTAGAAAAAGATTATACAACAAAATAAAGAGTAGTACGCTTGGCAGGTTATGCTTGAGAAAGTTCTTGTTCTTTTTGGTTACGCTGTGTAAGATCACGAGGAGAATTAACGAGTTCTTTATATATATATATATATATTAAAAAAAAGAGGGTAGATTTCATTAGATAACTACAAGAGGTACAAATGAGTAACACCACCAACTAAACATAAGCATAAGGTGGCAATCTTGGCATACAACCAAGCCAAACACGACATAAGCGGTGGTTAAGATCTGTGAGATAAAAATAGATCTAGCAGTAACAAAAAAGAACATAAACAAGAACAACCTAAACAGGAACTCTAATACAAATAAGGGCACTAAAAAACTTTAGATAATACTAAATACTAAATTGATCTAGCAGTAAATACACATTAGATTTGGATCTTGGAGAGCAAAGAGGGAAATTAAGGAGGTCAATAGGTTATTTAAGGAAATTAAGGAGTCTCTAAAGTTGAGTAGTTGAATATGAGAGCTTAGAAGCTTAGTCTTTATAGCTAAGCAGTTAAAAGTTTAGAAGATTTATTTAAAAGCTTGAGATTGGAGGATCTCCAAACCTGAAAATATATTCCATGACCATCTATAAGAATTACATTCTGTGTCAAGTAGTTGTGAAAAAAATGTTTAGCTAAGCAGTTGAGTTTTTTTCTGAAAAAATTCAAAAAAAAAATCTATTTTTTCCAAAAACATGCACAGAGGTGTGCAATGGTACATATTTTTTTTTTTATAGAAAGCTAATTTAATGAATTTTCGATGGTGTACACATATGTGCATAGGTGTACACAATTGTACAAGGTATTTACATTTTTTTTATTAACCTAATTAATAGGTGTATACATGTGTACACGTATATATTATCTTCCAAACTGCACACCACGTGTGCAACGGTTTACAAAAGTGTACTTTTACTACATTAAGGACTAATTTGATGATTTCATGAGAATCAAGGGACTTAGCGTGTTTTTTTTACATAAACACACAACAACTAAGGTTTGGCAAACCTTAGCCACTGCTAATCTATCCTCAATCCACCACTAGCGTCGCCATCTTAGTTTTGCCACTCTCTATTGTTGACTTTGGTTTTGATAATGATGTGTACGAACATCCATGAAAAAAGAGTAAAGTTGTAGAACTTGTGATTTGTGGCATCAATGAACGTTCAAGAGGATCTGTGCACATTGCAGTATGAAATACTGGATGCTATGCGCGTAATATATCATGTCGTATGCGTGGATGTATTGTATCAGAGAAGTGGAATGCTCCGGTATTCATATTACGCATGTAGTAGAATATACTATGCACATAGACGAGTTCGTGACACAAACAGAAGAGAGCACACAAGACAAGTCAGAATCATGTGGTGTCCTTGTGGAGTGCGCGTTGAAGAGTAAATGTATGATCTTTGAACTGAAGGCTCTGCGCATATAGAAGGCCATACAACGCACGTAGATGAGCTGGACTATCTAACAAATCCAAGACGCTCCTCAAAAATTTGAATTTGAATATCCTCTGACAGTCACGTGAAGAATCAGAGATGTGATTTTGGAGGAACGTTTACGCAGGTAATACACGGTGTCATGTACGTGGAAGACAATTTGGGAAGAATTGAATAAATTTATAATTGTGCAATGCACGTGGAACAATATACGCACAAAATAGATGAGCTACGCTCCCAGAAGACAATCAATGAGCATAGTAGCCCCTTGGTATCAAATCAATTCAAGCAATGGCTACTGGACATAATGTTGTGCACGCAAAAGGAGATTGTCGCGCGTACTACTCTAATGAAATCATGTATTATGCATGTAGTACCTATAGTATGCACGTAGTAAATGGTGACGTCAGTACTGAACATAATTTCTATTTGTTTCACAACGGTTACCTCGAGGCTTTCAACGACTATATTCTTACAAGTGATTATAAATAGACGTCTCTTATACCAGAAGAAGTGAAAGAAACCCAAGCTAAACTTTGCTATCTTTATTTCTCTCCTTCCCTTATTCATACTCATTTGAGCTATTTACTTTCAAACACATTTAGTTTTGGGTTGAGCTTTAAATCTATGTTTTGGGAACACATTTTGTAACAATCAAAGTATTTGATTGAGGGTACATAGGTTTTCTTATTGTGCCTTATAAAAACAAGAGTAGTTGCTAGTGAGCCATAGAAAATTAGTGTTTCGATTTGCTAGTTGAGCCTTATAAACTAGCGGTTTGGTTTCCTAGTTAAGACCGTAAAAACTAGAGGTTTGGTTTGCTTGTTTGGTCCTGAAAACAAGTGGTATCGGTTTTCTAATTGAGCCCACAAAAATTACGGAAGCGATTTTCTTATTGAGCCTGCAAAAACAAGGTGTAATGGTTTGCTCGTTGATCTCGCAAAAACAAGTTGTTGTAAATGGTTTCCCTCTACCCGGAAGTGAGGAAGATAGCGAACTAAAATTCTCTAGTAGATCTAGAGGAGTGGACGTAAGTCAAGGAGGACCAAACCACTATAAATCGAATTTG
>CAODLS010075067.1:0-23195 GCA_948243855.1 Flueggea neowawraea | reverse complement strand
AAGTTTCAAAGTTGAATCGAAAAGAAGTACCTTTTGACCCACCTTGAGATTTTTTCGCACAATTTGGCTATCATGGAAGGCTTTAGATTTGGCCTTGTAGATCATTCCATTCTCGTAAGCATGGTTTCGAATCTCCTCCAGCTCTTGAATTTGTAACTTTCGATGTTGCCCAGCCTCCTCAAAATTTATATTGCATTCTTTCACCGCCTAAAAGGCCTTATGTTCAATTTCAACAGGAATGTGACAAGATTTACCATATACAAGACGATAAGGTGACATACCTAAGGGAGCCTTGTAAGTAGTTCTATGGGCCCAAATTGCATCATCGAGGCGCGCACTCCAATCCTTACAGTTGGGATTGACAGTCTTCTCAAGAATTCCTTTAATGATTCAATTCGAAACCTCAACTTGCCCATTTGTCTGTGGGTGGTAGGCAGTGGATACTGGATGTGTAACACCATACTTTTTGAACAATGCTTCCACCACCCGATTGCAAAAATGAGTCCCTTTGTCACTAATGATGGCCTTAGGAGTGCAAAATCTAGCAAATAGATTAGCTTTCAGGAAATCTACAATAATTCATGCATCATTAGTTCGGGTAGCTTTTGCTTCTACCCACTTCGAAACATAATCAACAGCAAGTAATATATATTGATTACCAAAAGAAGAAGAAAAAGGGCCCATAAAATCAATACCCTAAACATCAAAAATTTCACAGACAAGTATAGGTGTTTAGGGGATCTCATTCTTCTGGTTAATATTCCCTATCTGTTGGCAACGTTTACAATATTTGCAAAATGCATATGAATCTAAAAAAATGTCGAGCTAGTACAAACCTAATTCAAGAACCTTTCTCGTTGTTTGATTAGGACCAAAATGAACACCGTAAGCTGACGAATGACAGAACTGTAGAATCGAAGAGATTTCAGATTCAGGTATACACCTGCGAATAATCTGATCTGAACACATCTTCCATAGGTAAGGATCGTCCCAAATGTAATATTTGGTGTCGCTTTTCAACTTGTGCTTCTGAGATCTATTGTAGCCTTCAGGTAAAATATGGTTAGTCAAGTAATTAACAATATCAGCGTACCACAGATTTCTGCATGGCCATGCGGAGGTACCCAACGCATAGAGATGTTCATCTAGAAACTCTACAAAAATTTCTATACTCGTCTGTGGAATGCTGGGTAGGCTACTGAGATGATCAACCACTAAATTCTCAGTACCTTTCTTGTCTCTTACCTCAATGTTGAACTCTTGCAACAGTAAAACCCAACGGATGAGCCTTGGCTTGGCGTCTTTTTTAGTCATTAAGTACTTTAAAGCTGCATGATCAGAATAAACAATCACTTTAGTTCCAATCAAATATGATCTAAATTTTTCTAAAGCAAAAACTACTGCAAGTAGTTCTTTTTCAGTAGTAGAGTAATTTGCTTGAGCACTATCAAGTGTGTTTGAAGCATAATAGATGACATGAGGATCTCTGTCGGATCTTTGTCCCAATATTGCGCCAACAACATGATTGTTGGCGTCACATATTAACTCAAATGGAAAATACTAGTCGGGAGCTTTCAGAATTGGTGCAGAGGTCAACTTGTCCTTGAGTATGCTGAACGCATTTTTGCACAAGTCATCGAACTCAAAAGGTGTGTCATTTTGCAGTAAATTGCTTAAAGGCAGAGCAATATTTGAGAATTCTTTGATAAAGCACCGATAAAATCCTGTATCGCCAAGAAAAGAACGAACTTCCTGCACAGTTGCGGGGTAAGGCACAGATTTGATGACATCAATTTTAGCCTTATCAACCTCAATTCCCCTCGCATAAACTACATGACATAAGGTGATGCCTTGATTAACCATAAAATTGCATTTTTCATAATTCAACAAAAGGTTAGTCGCAATGCATCTCCTAAGGATTTTCCCTAAATTTTCCAAACATGATGTAAAAGAATCACCATACGCAGTAAAATCATCCATAAAAACTTCAATGATGTCCTCTACATAGTCTGAAAAAATACTTACCATACATCTTTGAAATGTTGCAGGTGCATTACAGAGACTGAATGGCATGCGTCGGTATGCAAACGTGCCGAAGGGGCAAGTAAATGTTGTCTTCTCTTGATCTTCAGGAGCCACAGGAATCTGATGAAAACCTGAATAACCATCTAAGCAGCAATAATGAGTTTTACCAACTAAAGTTCAAGCATTTGATCAATAAAAGGAAGTGGAAAGTGATATTTTCTAGTTACAACATTTTACTTCCTATAGTCTATGCATACACGCCTTCCATTTGCAACACGAGTAGGAATCAACTCACCTTGATCATTTGTAACAACAGTGATACCAGTTTTCTTTGAAACTACTTAAGTTGGACTTACCCATTTGCTATCAGATATTGCATAGATTACACCTGCATCTAGGAACTTGAGAATCTCCTTTTTCACAACCTCTATCATTGGCGGGTTTAGTCTGCGCTGAGGTTGCCTGCTTGGTTTACAATCATCTTCTAACAAGATTCGATGGATACAGAAGGATGGGCTTAACCCATTGATGTATGAAATTGTCCATCCAATGGCTTCTTTATTTTCTCTTAGAACTCGAATCAACCTTTCTTCCTCAACTTGACTGAGCTTGTTCAAAATGATGACAGGTAGTGTTTCTTTGTCTCCCAAAAAGGCGTATTTCAAGTGTTCAGGAAGTGGTTTCATCCCTAACTCTGGTGGTTGCACAATAGAAGGAAGAAGTTTATTCTCTGTCTCAGGTAATTACAGAAATGCCGCCTCTGTAGGTAATGGTTTCAGAGCGTACAAATCTTGTACTGTGTTAACGAAGGCTGATGGTATCACCCATGTTTTCTCCTTTTCAGTCAATATCTGTGGTGTAATGCTATCAACCAATGCAACCTGAAAAGAATCATCACCACAAAACTCCATATATTTGTCAGTCAATGGGTCAAAACAATCAACTGCAAGAACAGAAGAAAAATCGCTGGGGTGCTTCATAGCATCATTGATATTGAATTTGATTAATAACCCATCAAATTCCATGGTTAGAGTACCATCATGCACATCAATCTTCGTTCTACCAGTTGTCAGGAAAGGTCCCCCTAAGATTATTAATCTCAAACTTGTTGTTGTATCATCTTCCATATCGAGCACATAAAAATTTGCAGGAAAAACTAGGTCGTTTACCTGCACCAACACATCCTCTATAACAACTTCAGGGAACACATTGGAACGATCAGCCAATGTTAGTACAACACCATTTTTCTTCAAAGATCCAACATTCAATGTAGAATAAATAGATAAAGGCATTAGATCAATAGATGCACCTAAGTCGCACATTGCCTGTTCAATTCCTACATTTCCTATCTTACAAAGGATAGTGAACATACCTGGGTCTTTCTCCTTGATAGGCATTTTCTTTTGCAATACTATAGAGACTGTCTCTCCCATGAACTCTTTTGTTGCCCTTCAGTCTGTTCATACCCGTGCACAACTCTTTTAGAAATTTACAGTACCTAGGTACCTACTTGATTGTTGTAAGCAGAGGTATGTTGATCTTCACCTTCTTCATTGTTTCCAAGACCACTTGATCATCAATAGCCTTCTTTTTCTTCTATAATCTGTGTGGAAAAGGTGGCTTTTTAGGGTTGATAACCACTGATACCTCTTTTGAACTCTTCTGAGTCTCTGTCAAAGTTTCAGGCACCGTGGCGTGACCAAGCAGAGAGGGTGACGTTTTTTCAGTACTGAGAAGCTCTTTCCCACTTTGAAGAGCAATGACACTTTCATTTGCCTTGGATTGATATCAGGTTGTGAAGGCAACTTTCCCTTGTTCTCTAGCTTGCTAACAGAGGTAGTTAGCTTGCTAATTTGGTCTTTCAGTTCCGAAATACTAGATTCTGTAGAAGACTGAAATTATTGTGTAGAAACTGCTAATGATTTCACAATTTCCTCAAAGCTTTGCATTTTGTCAGTCTTTGGGGCTTGTTGGTACTAAACATTCTGAGAGGTAGCGTTTTGATTCCTTGCGTTAAATTATTGAAGCTATTCACATACCTCAGATTCGGGTGATCCCTCCATGCAGGGTTGTATGTATTGGAATATGGATCATACTTCCTCCATGTATTCTAGGCATATACCCCAAGGCATTAACTTCAGCAACATCATCTTCTTGCAAAGACGGGCACGCATCTGTTGGGTGTTCTTGCACACCACAAATCCCACACACTTGTGCCTTTATTTTCTGAGATAATTGCTCTTGCCCAAGAGCCAACTTATTCACCAAAATTATAGTTTGTTGCAACAAAGAAGTAATATCATCAATTTAGAATCAAAATATCTAAGGGTTACCTCATTAACACGCCTAAAGGTGTATTCAGTTCTAGACCCGAATTGCTGTGAATTCGCAGCCACGACAGAAATTAGGTCTCAAATCTCCCTGGGTGTCTTACTAATGATCGCCCCACCACTTGCGGCATCAAGCATCTTGCGTTCCAATGGAAGGAGACCATCATAAAATACTGAATTAAAAGTTGGTCCGAAATACCATGTTGAGGACAACTTGCACAGAGTCTCTTGAATCTCTCCCAGTATTCATATAGTGTCGTAATATCTTTCTGTTTGATATTGCAGATTTCTCTTCATAGGTTTGCAGCTCTGGAAGCAGGGAAAAACCTTTCAAGAAACAGTCGAACCATATCAGCCCATGTATCTATAGAACCTGATGGCAGATAGAACAACCACTCTTTAGCTTGGTCGGCCAATGAGAAGGGAAAAGCCCTCAATTTGATTTGCTCTTCGGGAATGCCTTGAGGAATGAAACTGGAGCAAACAATATGGAATTCCTTAATATGCTTATTCGGATTCTCATTTTCCACACCATGGAATCGTGGGAGGAGCTGTATTAAACTAGATTTCAATTCAAATGGTGCACCCAATGGTTGATACCAAATACACAACGGTTGTTGAACAATGGGTGGTGTAACTAAATCTCTTAAAGTTTGCTCAGGTGGAGCTGTAATGGGAGCAATAGGTGGTATCACAGGTCTGACGTTGTCATTGTTGTCAGCCATCTCTGTCTCCGTCTCAAAACTAATTCTAGTAATAGCAACGTCTTCAGTTGGTTTAGGCACCAAAATTGCAGAACCAGAAGCTTTAGCTCTGCGTAATTTAGCTTATTTTCTCATCTGTTTAATAGTCTTTTCTGTCTCCGGATTGTACAGAAGACTATCTGTAGACAAAGAAGAATGCATACAATAGAAAGAAAAGATTAGTAGTAAAGTAAATAAACAAAATTCTAAAGACCGCTATTCCCCGGAAATGGCGCCAAAATTTGGTAGGGTGTCAAACCTCCAAAATAATTTATTTTGACCTGCTCAGAAACAATAAGATGAGTAAAGTGGTGAACATGGTCGATCCACAGAGAACGGTTAAAAATCGTTTAATTGTGTGACCACGTGAAGAAAATAAAATGACCGAAAATTAAGTTGAAACCAAGATTGAAATATAACAGAGATAAAATGCGCAATAAGAAATTAAATAGCAATAATGAAAATGACAAGGATTCAATAATGATAAAAAAATCCAGCTAAGGTAATTCTTCGTTCAATACAATTTGTCGATCACAGACACGAAAGATTAATATAGAGCATTCAAATAGACATAGTTATAGCCAACAGTGACGCACTCAATCGACCAATCCCTTCTTATTGGGTTGATAGCCCCGGGAAGCCCTGCACACTATTTCCCTAATCACTAGATAACCCGCGGGATGCCCTGCAGGATTTAATCTATGGAAACTGTAAGAACAAAAGAGAGCCCTATCCTATTTAATGAAACCGAAAATGCCATGGGTCATTTAAACCAGATTATTCAGTCACACAACATGAATAACATTCAGCAACGTTCATCCAAGTTGTTCGTTACCTATAGTAGGACTAATGTGATGCACTATCATACCTAAATAACAATATATCGTTCCAATCAATTAACTAACGAACCCTTGCCAATCAATCAATCAAAATGATAATAAAAGAACGTAAGAACATAAACTGAATAAATACTTGAAATGCTTTATAAAAATTGAAATAAAAGTCTCACAACATTCATGGATTGAACTTTGAAATACCATAACTAGATAGAAAGTTAGTTACACATGCTTAAGGAAGAACACCCAAAATCCATGAGAGAGTGTGGCGGCCTTCCTTTGATGCATCAAAACCGAATGTAGAACAGTATGTGGAAGAGAATTCGTCCAAAAAGAGAGAGGGAGAGAGTTAAAAATGTTGGACATAGAGAGAGAGAGAAATACAAGTCTCCTAATTGAAAACAACTACTCTATCCTAAAAAATAGCTAAAATAATAATAATAAAACTAATTAAAATTAATTGTCTTTAACCCAACAGCCCATGGAGATTTCATCCTTCAAAGCACATCCAAAATGCAGCCCAACAATGTGGCATATGGACCATGCTTCATGGTCAAGTTCGGTCATCACGACTACTTCGATGTGGTCATGCTGAGACACAATTCTTGCCTGAAATGTGCAGAGACAGCTCCAAAACTCTCATATTCCACCAATATCCACTTAAAACATCAAAGAAGCATAAAACATAAAAACACATGAAAACTAACAATTTACAATGGAAAATAGCCCTAAAATGCAATGCAAAGTATGCCTAGAATGCAACCTATCATATACATTGAATGTAATATCATGTCTACTGGTTGTAAGGTAAAAGAGAGATCTGATCATATCTCTGTATAGATTTTCATCTACTCCTTTACTTTCCTCATCTTTGGTGTGCTTTGTTATGGTACTCATTAGATTTGAAGCAGTTTTAGCACTCTCCATCTCATACTTTTCAACATATCGCTAATGTATTTGCTTTGGTTGATGAAGATGATATTCTTTGTTTGCTTAATTTGTAATTCGAGAAAGTGGCTAAGCTCTCCCATCATGCTCATTTCAAATTCTTTTTGCATCAACTTAGAAAACTGATCACACAAAGATAGGTTAGTAGCACCAAATATTATATCATCAACACATATTTGAACTAAAAGACTGTCATCATTCCTATGCTTAATGAAAAGAATATTATCCATTTTACCTCTACTAAAACCATTCTCCATAAGAAATTGGCTTAATCTTTCGTACCAAGCTTTAGGAGTTTGCCTTAATCCATAGAGAGCCTTTCTCAGCTTGAAAACATATAGCCATTCAAGAATGCACTCTTCACATCCATTTGGAATAATTTTAAGTCCTTGAAGCATGCATATGCACATAGGATTCTGATTCCTTTAAGTCTAGCCACTGGAGCAAATGATTCTTCAAAATCAATTCCTTTTTCTTGTAGATATCCTTGTGCAACAAGTCTGGATTTGTTCTTTACCACCTTTCCATCTTCATCTTCTTTGTTCCTAAATACCCATTTGGTGCCAATGACCATTGCTTCTTCCAGTTTAGGAACTAGGCTTTATACTTCGTTCCTTATGAATTGACTTAGCTCTTCTTACATAGAATGAATCCAGTATTAATCTTCTAATGCATAATTCACATTCTTGGGGACTATATGTGATATAAAAGCAACATTTGTTGCATGTTGAAGTGAAGATCTAGTGCACACACCCCTGGAAGTATCTCCAATTATTTGCATCTTTGTGTGTGACTTTGCACAGCTCTTTTCCTTAAGCAATTCCTTTGGCTCTTTAGCTTTTATATTACCATTGCCTTGTTGTGTTGAATCACTGTCTTTGTCATTCAACTTTAAGTATTTCAACTTGTCTCCAATACCTGGGCTTAGATCATCATCATCCACGCTTGGCATAAAATGATTAGATTCATAAAAAAATGGCATGTATTGATTCCTCAACCTTTTGAAGTCTTTTGTTATAGACCCTATAAGCTTTGCTTATAGATGAATAACCAAGAAAAATACCCTCATCTGATTTGGCATCAAACTTTCCTATGGTATCTTTTCGATTGTTATGAGCAAAGCATTTGCAACCAAAGGCATGAAAGTAGGAAATGTTAGGCTTTTTATTTTTCCATAGCTCATTAGATGTTTTCTTGAATATGGATTGCACATAAGCCCTATTAATGATATAACATGTTGTGTTTATAGCCTCAGCCCAAAAATACTTTGGAAAATCATTCTCATTTAGCATTATCCTTGCCATTTCTTGCAATGCCCTATTTTTCCTCTTAACAACTCCATTTTGTTGAGGTGTCTTTGGAGCAGAAAACTTGTGCAAGATTTCATGCTCCTCATAATAGGATTCAAATGGCTCACATGAGAATTCTCCACCTCTATCACTCTTAATAGAGGTAATGGTGTAGCCTTTTTCATTTTGGACTCTTTTGCTATAAGATGCAAATGCATGAAAATCATCATTTTTATATGCAAGGAACAAACATATAAATCTTGAAAAGTCATCAACAATTACAAAACAATAAACTTTTCCACCAAGACTTAGAGTACTAGAAAGACCTAACAAGTCCATATGCAAAAGCTCTAAAGATCTTGTGGTTGAAATCATGTTTTTACTTTGAAATGATGATTTTGTATGCTCTCCTGTAACACACGCATCACACATCAAATCCTTTTCAAATCTGATTTTTGGCAAACCTTTTACCAAATCCTTTTTGCAAAGTTTTGAAATTGTATGCATGCTAGCATATCTTATCCTTCTATGCCATAGCCAAACATCATTGTTCATAGCAACAAAGCACTTCTCATTAAAGGAGTTGGAATCTAACAAGTCAGCAACATAAACATTATTTTGTCCAAAACCAGTGAACAAAACATTACCCTTTGCAAAAAAACACTAAATTTAGTAGGTTCAAACATAACTTTGCAATCCTTATCACATAATTGACTAATGCTCAACAAGTTGTTCTTTAACCCATCAACAAGCAATGCATCATCAATGGTTGGGTTAGGAGCCTTACCAACCTTACCTTTTTTAATAATCTTACCTTTTGCATTATCACCAAAGGTTACATGACCACCATTTCTAGGAAAAATTTGAGTGAAGATTGCTTGATCACTGGCCATGTGATGAGAGCATCCATTGTCAAGATACCAAATGTTTTTCTTCACATTAGCTCTCATGCACACTTATAAAGACACATCAAACTTTTGAAATTGGTACCCAAATCTTTTTGGGTCATTGCAGCTCAGTTTTAACTAGATTGGGCAAGATTGTTCCTTTTCGAACCCAAATCTTTTTTATCCCAACATTCCTAGGAGATTTCAAAAAGTAAGTATATGCAACATGTCCATCCTTCACAAAAGTTGCGAGCATTGTCATATTTGGTGCCTTGTTTTACAAAAGATGTTTTGGAAGATTTTCTAGAGGTGAAAGTGTTATAGCCTAAGCCATATTTAGACAAAGATTGTCTTTGAGAACCCAATAGTTTCTCATGGGTTTTGTTGCCCTTGCTTAGCTTGAAGGCAATAGAGAACTCATCAATATTTTCCTTCAAAAGCACATTTTCACTTAATAAAGCATTTTTTTTTTTCTTTTTCTAGAATTTTCACCTTAGCTTCAAGATTTGCAAAACACTTTTTCAAACCAACATATCTAGCACCAAGTGTTTCAAACTCATCACTTAACTCATCAAATGCATCATGTGGTTCATCAAAAGTGTATGAGTCACTAATCTCATCTTCCTCATCACTTGAGGATTCATCTTCCCTTGCCATCAAACACAAGTTAGCCATTTCCTCCACTTCTTCATCTTCTTTTGTGCTGCTATCATCACTATCACTCCATGTGGCTTTTATTGCCTTTCCCTTATTCTTCTTTGAGTACTTGGAGTATTTCTTGGCAAGAGGACATTCTAGTTTCACATGGCCAATTTTGTTACACTTGTAACAAACAATTGAAGTAACTTTCTTGAAGTCTTTCTTGAAATCCTTATTGAAGTCCTTTTTAGGTTCTTCCCTTGATATTTGATCTTTACTCTTCTTCCAAGGCTTGTTCTTTCTCATGAACCTTTTGAATCTCCTAGAATACATTGCCATTTCTTCGTCATCACTATCCTCTTCTTCTTCATCTTCAAATTCTTCAGCAACTTTGGATTTTAGAGCCATTCCTTTTCTTCTATTACTCTTTGATGCTTGTTCTTCATCTTCTTGCAAGCCCATCTCATGTGTAAGAAGTGAACCAAACAATTCTTCCAAAGGTAATGTGTTAAGATCTTTTCCTTCCAAGATTGCATCTTTCTTTGAAGCCCAAGACTTGGCAAGGCTCTTAATATCTTCCTCATAAGTTTGGAGTTGGAATATGTTTTTCCAAGTGCTTTCAATCCATTTAAGATGTCATTAAATCTGTCAAACATCTCTTGAATGCCTTCTCCTTCTTTCATCTTGAATAGTTCGTATTTGTGAATAAGGAGTGATACTTTTTTTTAACTTGTGAAGTGCCTTCATATGTAATCTCCAAAGTCCTCCAAATTTCATGTGCTATTGAGCATTCCTGGACCTTCTTGAACTGAGTTTTTCTTAGAGCACAAAATAAGATATGCATTACCTTGTTGTTGTAACACACAATCTTCTTATCATAATGTGTCCATTATGCCTTTGGTTCGGGTGTTTCAACTCCATCCACTATTTTCTTTGGAATATATGAACCAGTCTCTACTGCATCCCATATTTCCTCAGCTTCACATTTAAGAAATACCATTATTCTGGTCTTCCAGTATGAATATTCGCTGCCATTAAAAAAATGTGCTATGTTAACAGACAGACCTTCATATGGAGAAATATCTACCAAGGATGTCATGTTTGGATCTTTAAACTCAAGGTGATTAAACCTTAAATATTGAGCACAGAGCTCTGACTGTAATCCTAGCATGACAATCCAAGAGGGGGGTGAATTAGATTTCTTGCTAAAAATTAAAACCTTTTTGAATTTTTTTGAGTATTTTGTAAATCAAAATAGTAGCTAAATCCAAGACACAACAACACAAAAATAAAATGAAAGAGAGTAAGGGATAGAAAATCAAAGCCCAAATTTATAGTGGTTCGATCGTCCTTGACCTACGTCCATTCCTCTAGCTCATTAGAGAGTTTTCAATCCACTAATGGCTTCCTCACTTACGGGTGGAGGGAAACCATTGCACCATTTATTTTGTAGGTTCACAAGCACCTTTACACACTTGTTTTTAGGCCAAAACAAAAAAAAACCAACACTAGTTTTCTTGAGCTCACTAGCAACCACTCTTGTTTTTCAAAGGCTCAACATGCAAACCTATGTTACCCTCAAGATTTAACACCAAAGCTTTATTACAAGTGGATTCCCAAAATGAAAATAGTATTCACACACCAATTCACTAATTAAATAAAAAATTAATAGCACAGTTGGAAAGCAATAACTCAAGAACACAAGGAGAGAGAAAATCGAGAATCAAGATGACAAAGCTTAGGCACTCTCTCAAAATGTTCATACCTTATCTCTGGGCTTGGAACATTTATTTATAGGGGTTCTCTAAAAAATAGCCGCTGTAAATCACAATATAGCCATTGTGACAGATTTGCAAAATGCTAAAATTACTAACGTCAGCTCGTACTACATACATACCATATGTACTACTTGCGTAGTCCATGATTTCATCTCTGTAGTACATGTAGTGTTCTCATTTTACGTGCTTTGTATAACATCCAATAGCCACTGCTTGACACCAGGTATTTACTATCCTGAGGACCGCCTTGAATTTGTCAATATTTTGGAGTCCGTCTAGGCCCTTAGTATGCCATACTACGTGTGTAGCATAATCTCCTCAAAGATGTTACCTTTTCTCTTCTACACGCATTGAGCTAATGTAGAACGTGGTTGAAACTTGTCTCATGAACTTTCTTCACTTTGTATCATGATCCCGTCTACGCGTATAGTATTTTCTTCAACGTGCGTAGTATGATACAACCTTTAAACCAATAGCTTTCTCTTCTTTTCTACGTGCTTAGATCTCCATTCTAAGCTCACATCATAACTCTGGGCCATTATGTATGCTGATAAAATACATCCACGTGCATAGCACCCATCCTACGTGCATGTTAGTTTTGTGCCTTAGCCCAATCATGTATACATTGTCATTTGATTTATTTAATAAAGAGGCATTTTATTTCTATGAAATATAATTTGTTTTATGAAGATAAAAACTCCATGAATAGTTTATTCTTCCTTATGCCATCAAGTGTGTGACTTGATAGTAAAACCATAAGGATAAAAGGAATACTATTCTAAATGTCCCTACTTGATCATTATCATAGGAATAATAATGAATTAAGATTAGTATGTTTTTAAGTAGATAATCACATTTTATTGATTATAGATATAAGATATCAACTTAGAATATAGATACATGTTGGGGAACATGTATTGGACTGGCTCACTATGAAAGCTCTTCATGGATCGTTGTCACAAAGAAACTTTCATGTAGTAGTGATGTTTGAGTCCTTTGACTGAAACTCAGTATCGACTCCTACATGAGGAATCGCATGTTTTGACTTAGTCAAACGTTATCCATAACTGGGTAGCAATAAAGACTATGATTGGATATGTCATGAATCATGTAGAGGAGTGATAGTGAGAGTGATGGATTTGTTCCTCTTATGAAGAGTGATATCTCTTGGCCACTTGATGAGTAAGATTGATGGAATGTATGCATACTCGAATGAATTGATAAAGGGGTTTATCAATGTCACTCGTCATATAAATCTACTTGAAATCAAGAAATATTCTAAGCAATATAAGGTTGACATGTGATCATGCCTTATGCTTAAATGAGATATCATGTGACAAAAGGACTGAACATCAGACTATGAAAGGTTAACTCGGATCACCGACATCCACTCGATTTTGGATTGCCATGATGTATTACTAGATACTGCTTATGGACTTTGGGTCCAAAGGTTTGGGACAAAGGACCATTGCCAATTTTGAGTGGGTCTATTAGGTCACACACAAGAACGAACTGGATTGGTTACAAAGGTTCTCTCTTTTGTGATTGAATTATTAAGATGATTAATTTGATTAATCAATAATAATTCAGGGTTTTATGATTTATGTGTTAAATAAGATTTAATACATAGTCCATTAATGTAATGGGCTTTTAATTTAAATCACTAGTTATCATGGTTATAGGTAATTAATTATGTGTGACATAATTTGGCCCATATGAGTAGTTTACTAAGTGATAATGTATCATATAATTAAAAGCCCAATGACATTAATAAATCCATTAGAACTTTTGGCACACTCACCCATTTAGGAGAATAAATTTTGGCACAATCATCCTAAATGGGGAGAGAGAAAATTTGGCACACATTCACCACCTTTCCTATTTTTTAGGAATCAATTTCCTTGTGTGACACGGAGAAATTCGGCTATGCACTAACTAATTAGGAGTCCATAACTGATTGGGAGGTTTTATAAACCCTAATTTGTATGTGACAATTAATTAGGAAGTGTTTATTCTTGTAGGACAAGAATGACAAACCCTAGTGTGACTAGGAATGCAAATTCAGCACACTTCTTCCTTTATTGGAAGAAACCAAATTCCTGGAGGACAAGGAGAGAGGAATTTTGGCCTCCCTTTACTACCCATTTAGGTCTCCTCATATTCCTATAAATAGGGTACATTCCTTGCTGTTCCTCTCATAGCTTGGCCGAATTAGTGAGTGCCACTTTCAAAGAGAGAAAAAAAATATTTGTGAGCTTTTAGAATAGAGATTCTAAAAGAGTGCTAGAACACTCATCCAATCCAAGGAAGAAAGTTTGTTCATGTAGATACCTCTAGACACGTTCGCGCAAAGGCAACGTGAGACAAATGGTGTTTGAGTTTATACTAAAAGCTACACCAACATTCCATCTGATTCAACATAAAAGAGGTTTGGATCTAAGGTAGACATCCTAACCCTAATTGTATATATTGATATGCATGGATCCTTGGTGGAATTCTAGATGAAATTTTTATTATTTTCATTGCGTTGTATGCTTATAAATGTCATTAAGTGGCCTTGAATTCCAACAGTGCCTTGTATGCTCTTTTACGTGCATAGTGTCAATTATGGAGAACGCAGAAACACAGAATGTCTCTAACATGATCAAAGTGCATAGATCATGGTTTATTGCTCTTAGATAATTCTTCAACGTGCTTAGAGGGTTGTAGTACGTGCGTAGATTGACTATTTCAATTGTTTCGTTAAATCATCAAAATTTAGGAGTTCACATTTTAACCAAACTAGTTCAAAAATTAGATAGTGAGGATTAACAAATCCAGGGGATTGTTCCACATACACTTCTTCCTTGATATATCCATTCAAGAAAGCCCTTTTCACATCCATTTGGAACAACTTGAAGTCCTTGTAGTAAGCATAAGCACACACAATCCTTATAGCTTCCAATCTTGCCACCGGTATAAAGGATTCTTCAAAGTCAATTCCTTCCTCTTATCAATATCCTTGAGCCACCACCCTTGATTTGTTAGTCACCACATTCCCTTCTTCATCCTCTTTTTTTCCTATGAACCCATGTGGTACCAATCACATTGCAATCCTTGGGTTTAGGCACAAGTTCTCATACTTTATTTCTCTCAAACTGATTCAATTCGACTTGCATTGACAACACCCAATACTCATTATCTAGAGCCTCCTTGATGTCCTTTGGCACAACTTGAGATATGAAAGCAAAATTAGCAACTTGATGTAAGGAAGATCTTGTGGTAACTCCTTTTGAAGTGTCTCCAATAATGAGTTCCTTTAGGTGGTGTTTAGCATACTTCCACTCTTTAGGCAAATCCTTATGCTCCACATCCTTAAACTCATCATGGATATGTTGAGATGAATCATCTTCTTTGTCATCTATCTTGAAATCTTTCACTTTGTCTTTAACACATGGGTTTAAATTATCGTCATCCACACTTGACACAAAATGGTTTGTTTCATCAAAGATGACATGCATAGATTCCTCAACCTTTTTAAGTCTTTTATTGTAGACTCTAAATGCCTTGCTGATGGATGAATATCTAAGGAAAATAACCTCATCGAATTTAGTATCAAATTTTCCTAAGGTATCTGTCCCATTATTATGAACAAAATACTTGTAACCAAAAGCATGAAAGTAAGAGGTATTAGTCTTTCTATCTTTCCACAGTTCATAAGCAGTTTTTTTAGTGTGAATCACACATAATCCCTATTAACTATATAGTAAGATGTATTTACAGTTTCATCCCAAAAGTACTTTGGCAAATTATTCTCATTTAACATTGTCCTTACTATTTTTTGAAAAGTCCTGTTTTTCCTATCCATAACACCATTTTGTTGAGGTGTCCTAGGAGTTGAAAAATTGTGCAATATTCCATGCTCCTCGTAATAGGATTCAATTGGCTAACATGAGAATTCTCTACCTTTATCACTCCTAACAGAAGCAATAGTGTAGTCTTTTTCGTTTTGGACTTTATTACTATATGATACAAATGCATGAAAAGTCTCATTTTTATTTGCAAGAAAGAAAACCAAGAAAATTTGAAAAATCATCAATAATTACAAAACAATATGCTTTTCCACCAAGACCTAATGTACTAGTGGGACCAAATACATCCATATACAATAGTTCCAAAGGTCTTGTGGCAGAAATCAAAGTTTTACTTTGAAAAGATGATTTTGAATGCTTTCTTTTAACACATGCATCACAAACTAAGTCATTTTCAAATATGATTTTTGGTAAGCCTTTTACTAAATCCCTTTTAGAGATTTTTGAAATTGTATGTATGCTAGCATGTCCTAACCTACTATGCCAAAGCAAAGCATTATTGTTCACAATCGCAACACATTTTTCATTAAAGACATTGGAATCCAACAGGTCAACAACATAGATTTTATCTTGCCTTAAACTAGTAAATAAAACATTACCATCAACATCAAGAACAATGCATTTCTTAGGCTCAAACACAACCTTGTAATTTTTTATCACAAAATTGACTAATACTCAATAAGTGTGCTTTAAGCCATCAACAAGCAAAACATTATCAATAGTTGTATTAGGATCCTTACCAACCTTACATTCACCAACTATTTTTCCCTTAGAATTATCTCCAAAGGTGACATAGCCTTCATTTTCTGGAACAATATGTAAAAACATAGTTTTGTCACTGGTCGTATGATGAGAGAACCCATTATCCAAGTACCACACATTTTTCTTGGCCTTTACTCCATGCACACCTACAAAGACACATCAACATTTTGAAATTGGTATGCATATCTTCTTGCTCCTTGTAGGTTAGTCTTTACTGTATTGGGTGAGATTGTTCCTTTTGGAACCCACATCCTATTTGTCTTAATTTTCCTATTTGACCTCAAGTAACAAATGTATGCAATATGTCCATATTTGCCACAATAATTGTAGATATGATCAACTAAAGTGCTTTGTTTTACAAAAAAACTGGTTTTGAAGTTTTGCTTGAGGTGAAAGGGTTGCAGCCCAAGATATGTTTTGACAAGGATTGTCTTTGAGAACCAAGGATTTTCTTAAATTTTTCTTTGCCATTTGTGAGCTTAAAGGCAACGAGAAAAAAACATTAACTCTCTTTTGCAAAAGCAACTTCTTATTTTCCAAAGCATCCTTTTTCTTTTTACAAAATCTTCAAGTTTTTCATATTCACAATGTAAATCATCAAATACATTATGAAGTTCATCAAAAGTGTAGGAATCATATGCCTCATTTCATTCTCACTTGAGGCTTCATCCTCTATGGCTATATGACACAGGTTGGTTATCACTCCGGGTTGCTTTCATGTTTTTTCCTTTCTTCTTGATGAACTTGGAGGACTTCTTGAGAAGTGGGCAATCTTGCTTCATATGTATGGGATTGTTACATTTGTAACAAATGATGGAAGAATCTTTCTTGACCTCCTTCTTTCTATCATCCTTGGAAGATTGTTCTTTATGCTTCTTACCAAATCTCTCCCTTCTTAATAACTTTTTGAACCTTTTGGCATACATGGCTATCTCCTCATCATCACTTTTATCATCTTCATCGGACTCCTCTTCAACTACTTTAGACTTGAGAGTCACTCCTATTATTTTCTCATGTCTGGCCCTATCTTCTTCCTTTTCTTTCATACTCATCTCATGGGTGAGAAGAGATCCAAGGAATTGCTCCAAAGGTAGTGTAGATAAATCATTGGCCACTTGAATAGCATTTTTTTTTATAGGAGACCATGATTTTGGCAAGGACCTAAAAATTTTCCTCAAAACGTCAGAGTTGGTATATGTCTTTCTAAGAGCCTTTAATCCATTTACAAAATCATTGAAGCGATCAAATATGTCTTGGATGGCATCTCCCTCTTTCATCTTGAACAACTCATATTTGTGCACCAAGAGAGAGACTTTGTTCTCGTTTACTTGTGAAGTGCCCTCATAGGTTATCTCCAATGTCGTCCACGTATCATGGGTTGTTTGGCACTACTAGACCTTTTCAAATTGTGTTGTGCTTAAGGCACAAAACAAAATGTACATTTCTTTGTTGTTAAAGGACTCTATCCTTTTATCTTACTTATCCTACTCTTATTTAGGCTTGATTGTTTGAACTCTATCAACAATCTTCTTAAGGATATAAAGACCTTCTTTAACCACTTGTCAAATGTCCATGCTTTCAGATTCAAGGAACACCATCGTCTTCCAATATACATAATCACTACTATCGAAAAAGGAAGATCCATTAATAGATAATCTCTCATATCTTGAAACGACTTATGGATGCCATTATTGGATCTTATCTCAAGGTGGTAAAACCTCAAATTAGAGTACTAGCTCTAATACCAATTGTTGGCCCAAGATGGCAATCTAAGAGGGCTGGATTGGACTGTGTTGGTTCGAAATGACAATCCAAGAGGGGGTTGAATTAGATTTATAGCTTTTAAAAACTTGTTTAAAATAGATTTGAAAGATATTAAAATGATGAATACAAGTTAAAAGCAAAGTAACAACAATACACTAATATACTCAAATAACTAAAGTAAAGTGAAGAGAGTTAGAGAGATCAAAGCCAAGGTTTATAGTTGTTCGGCTCTCCTAGCCTACATCCACTCCTCAAGTTTCCCGTTGAGATTTTGAATCCACTATCACTTCCTTCTTCAATGGGTGAAGGCAACCTCTACACACTCTTGCTTCTAAGGTGCAAGATTTAAACCACTCAAATACAACCCTCATTTTCAAGATAAACAAGAAAACTATCCTCTCTCTATTACAATGATTTTCTCTTATAAATGAAGAACATAAATGTAATATATCACTCTCAAGCAAGAATAGAATTGCAAGTATAGCATCACTCTTGAGAGAAATATGAATGATTTGCCAATAAGAACAATTGAGGCTTGAAGATATTGCAAAGAGATAGCAAGTTGTTGATTAACACCTTTTGAAGTGTTTTTTACTCTATTTATACCTTTCCAAGTCATACTAGTCGTTGTGGGAATTAATGTAGCCAGTATAAGTTAGAGTAGCCATGCATTTAATGCTCTGACATAGTATGTAACTCAAGTAAGTACTTATGTAACTCGAGTTATCTGTTATGAACATCACGACTGTTAAGTCACTAACTTGAGTTATCCATGAATATGACCATTGGGACCACTGACTTTCGACATTTGAACTCTGATCTTGTCAATCCTAGGTATAATTATTTTATCTTCAATGATAACTTGAGTTATTCAATATGTAACTCGAGTTAGCCTTCATCTTCATGCTTCCTGTTTCATTGAGTTACTCGAGTTGTGAGCCATGATACTCAGGTTGGATTTATGCCTCTGATACTCTGAATAAATAACTCGAGTTATCGATAAATTTAACTTGAGTTATATACCACCTGGACAGCTCGAGTTGTACATGAAATTACTCAGTTAAAGGAGTTTGAATCGTGCCTGAGATGTGTTGCTTACTCGATTTGAAATTATAGGTAACTCGAGTTATATGAATGCCTCACAACTCGAGTTAGGTAATAACATTACTCGAGTTGAATTTTCAGGTCTGATGATTGATTTTTTTTCGAGACACTTGGTTCTTCGGACAACTTGTTTAACTCGAGTTATATCATCTGTTTACTCAAGTTATTTGTTTCTTCGGACAACTTGTTTAACTCGAGTTATATCATCTGTTTACTCAAGTTATATAGAGACAGCTCAACTCGAGTTATTTATTATGATAACTCGAGTTAAATTTTCTTCTCATTCGTCTCTGCCAGTCCAGTTTGCTTCTTGTCTCTGGATTGCTTTGATAACTCGAGTTAAGTGTTTTGTTACTCAAGTAAAGCATGCACGACCACATATATAATGTTAAGTATCAAACTCATTTTTGTTCATCATCAAAACCTAAAGGGATCCAAATGTTAACCACCATTGGTTCAAAAATCTCCCCCTTTTTGATGATGACAAAACATGAAAGAGTTTGATACTCCCCCTTAGTAAGTGCACCTATCAAAAACAATAATTGTTGAAAAAATTGATCAAGGTTTTACCCTTGTCACAAATGTTAGTGCATACACAAAATAGTCCACATTCAAACTCATTATTTTTCTCCCCCTTTTTGTCATCAACATAAAAGATCATAAAATTGAACAACATAATGACAAGTCGAGGCCTTTATTAATAGAAAAGGAATTAGGCATACAAATTTTCCTAATAATTAGCACCGAATAGAGTCAACAATTAATTTGCCACATAAAGTCAACAAACCAGAGGAAGAAAAATGCATGACATGAATGATATGTCAATCCTAATGCCCAAGCTAAGTCATAGAGCCGGTGGTAGTGGTGGTGGCGGTGTAGAGGTAGTGGGAATGACATCATTGTTAGTGCAACAGGCTTCTTTCATCCAAGTCCACATATTGCTTGCAAAGCTTTTTATCGCCTCAACCATTTCACTAAGTTTATCGACCTTCGTCTCAAGAGCTTTAAAGTCCTCAACACTTATCGAAGCCCGCGAGGAACTAGCACCACTTGCCCCTTTTCTTCCACTATGAGAACCACTTAGAGTGTGATCAATAGGAGGAGGAATGCGAGTACGATCTTTAGGGTTGGTCAACACATCCGAATCCAATATCACATGTGGGGCAAAAATCCATCCTCGATTGTCCGTCTTGATCATTCTTGTATTTCCCAAATTGGTTTTGTTGAAAATCCAAGAATGTGGCACTTCTTGAGATTCAAACCTCGATAGATCAATACCTTGTGCTTGAAGAATCCGAGTAATGATAGTGCCACATGGAAAACCGTCTTTCCTTTTGTGCTTCTCATACGATTTCTTCAAGAATTGTTTCCATTTTTATTTCATTCTTTTGATAATGAGAGCAGGAAAATTGATGTGATTATGTTTAATGACTTGCCAAAGAATTTCAGTATCCAGCCCTGAAATATGATTTTGAGTATCCTTCTACGGTATAATACTTCGATTTATCGCATAATGAATCATACGGAAAACTCATGGTAAATCAGTAGCGTCAAGATCAACGCTTGGACCGACTTCAATTACTGCAATGGATCTCAAATATTCATACACTTTGTGCAACTGAAACTCTTCACCAAGAGCCGCTTGTTCATCCTCATCCTCATCACTGTCTTCTTCATTTGGTTCGACTTGAGAGACTCATGTTGGAACAATGCCACCTTCTGGAATGTTAAACAATTCACACAAAAGTCTCTCGGAAATTAGAAAGCCTCTTCCACCTACACGAGTGAGAAGAACTGTTCCCCTTTCATGTAATCTTTTAACCTCATCCATATTGGCATAAAATTCCTTCATCAAGTCTTCATAAATGGAAGATTTAAAACCCATAAATTCACTAATTCCTAGAGGCCTAAATACTTTCTCTAAGTCATATCCAGCTTCTCTCAAGGCAGTATAATCAAAAATATCGAAGGCAAGAGTTTTTTGTGTTTGATTACCTTATGATATACTTCTTGAGCTACTAGAGAGATAAACCGTGAGTCTAAAGGTAGATTGTCCAGTGGAGATGTGAAGTTTCTACCGCTGAACACGTTTTTTGATGCCTTTTTGATGATTTTCTCTGCAGAGGAGGAGGAGAGGGTGTAGCTGAGTCGGAATCTTCCTCCATAATGGGATGGGAACCTTTCCTAGCCATATGTTTCATTCTTGGTGGCATTTTTTTGAAAACAAAGTTCTAGGGTTCGGTTTGAGGCAAGAGACTGATTTTGGAGAGTTTAGGAGTGATTTTAATGAGATAAGGAGATGAAATGGAGTGAAGGGAGGTCAAAAATAGGTGGGTAGTGATTGGTTTTGGTTGATTTTGGCTGGAGGTAACTCGAGTTATTGAGAGAGGGAGAGGAGAGTTCGTCGGGTTTGAAAAAGAGGTGTGGGTCTGCTCTGTTTTGTCGATTTAAAAACTCTCTGGAACACCAATTAACTCGAGTTATCGACAATTTTACTCGAGTTGTATATGAAGTGTTTAACTCGAATTGCTTATTTCACCTAACTCGAGTTGTTCAGCCCTCATACAACTCGAGTTGCTTCCCCATTAACTCGAGTTATATTTCTTCAGAAACACCCAATATCCTCATACCAGCCCAGTAACTCGCAGAACACATCTTCTTACTCGAGTAAACCAATATCACAGTCCATAAGCTCATTTATCATCAAACATCCACTTACAATGCTTTGCCACCACACCAATGGACATAGCCATGGACATTTATGGATCATTTTAATGTAAATGAATGCAAAGGAATCAAACACATATATCAAACACATAGCTCAATCATGCCAAGCCTTCTACGAATTGAAGAAAATTTTTCACTATCCAAAGGTTTTGTGAAAATGTCCGCTACTTGATCTTCGATTTTAACAAACTTAAGCACAATATCACGATTCAACACATGATCACGTATGAAATGATGTCTAATATCTATATGCTTGGTTCTAGGATGTTGAATATGATTTTTGGAAATATTAATAGTGCTAGTGTTATCAAATTTAATGGGAATTTTGGAAACCATTATACCATAATCTTCTAGTTGATATTTTATCCAAAGAATTTGTGCACAAAAACTACCCGCTGCCACATTATTCGGATTCATTAGCAGATAGTGAAACACAATTTTTCTTTTTAGAAAACCATGACACTAATGCATATCCTAAAAATTGACATGTTCCGGATGTGATTTTTGTATCTAATTGATTACCACCTTAATCCGCATCCGAATAACCAACAACATCAAAATTATCACATTTTGGATACCATAACCCAACAAAAAGAGTATCAATAAGATAATGAAAAATATGCTTGACTACAATCAAATGAGATTCTTTAGGGCATGCTTGAAATCTAGCACATAAACACACATTATGCATTATATCCGGTCTACTAATAGTAAGATAGACTAGAGAACCGATCATACCTCGATATAGCTTTATGTCCACAGGTTTTCCTATCTCATCCTTAGTGAATTTTGTGGTTGCACTCATTGGTGTGCTACAAGGTCTAGCATTCTCCATGCCAAATTTCTTCAACAAATCTCCAATGTATTTTGATTGATTGATGAAGAAGCCATCTTTCAATTGTTTGATTTGCAATCCAAGGAAATAATTTAACTCTCCCATCGTTCTAATCTCAAATTCCTTGTGCATATTCTTCACACACACACTGATTAGTAGCACCAAATATAATATCATCCACATATATTTGAACAAGCAACATATGATCATTTTTGTTTTTAATAAAAAGTGTTGTGTCAACCTTTCCTCTTTTAAAATCTTTTCAAGAAGAAAATTACTAAGCCTTTAATACCAAGCTCTAAGAGCTTGCTTCAAACCATACAAAGCCTTAGTAAGTTTAAAAATGTGGTTTGGATATTTGTAAGTAATAAAATTGGGAGATTGTTCCACATGCACTTCCTCTTTTAAAAACCCATTTAAAAATGCACTTTTCACATCTATTTGATAGAGTTTAAAACCTTTAAAACATGCAGATGCACACAATATACAAAAGACTTCTAATCTAGCAACGAGGGTAAATGTTTCATCAAAGTCTATGCCTTCTTCTTGGTTATAGCCTTGTGCAACAAGTCTAGCATTAATCTTAACAATTTTTCCATTCTCATCGGTTTTGATCCTAAACACCTATTTAGTCCCAATAATGGTCTTATCCTTAGGTCTAACAACTAATTCCCATA
>CAODLS010075055.1:0-13207 GCA_948243855.1 Flueggea neowawraea | reverse complement strand
CTGCAGGGGAAAGCCTAGGGTTCCTCCGAAGAAAGCTGAGGTGGAGCTTTAGTCTTCGATGAATGTTTGGGATGTGGCAGTCATGAAGAAGATAATTGAGGAAATCCTCGAGCAGAAGAAGTTGGTCTCTGTGGAGGAAGAGCAACATATAGCCAAAGCTCCATTCACAAAGGAGGTTATGGGAAAACCACTTCCTCTAAAATTCAAGATGTCACAGCTACCAACCTTCTCAAGAAAGGAGGACCTGCACAAACACATCTAGAATTACGAAGCTATTATGATGCTTCACGGATGGGAGGATGCCATCATGTGTCGAGCGTTCTCGATAACGTTGAAGGACCATGCACGCTTTTGGTTCAATGGGTTGAAGGAGTCATCACTCTCATGCTTCGAGCAATTTAGGAAGGAGTTCATCAACGCTTTCATCATCAACATTAAGCGAAAGAAGGATGCCACGTATTTATTAAGTGTTAGAAAGAACGAAAAGGAGACTCGTTGACAATACGTGGACAGATGCAGAAATGCCACTCTCGAAGTTCATGATCAACAGCCTAGAATGGTGAAGGCTGCAATGCTGTAGGGGACACGATCAGTGCAGCTACAAGAGTAGCTATCCCTAGACTAACCTAAGACCCTAGCCGATCTATTCGCTCGTGCGAACAAGTACATACTACAGGCCGAGGTCATGAAGATCGTGGGAACTAAGGATGATAAGGAGAAGAGGAAGGAGAGAGAGGCACAAGAGGAGTCGAGTAGGAAGAAATAGAAGTCAGTAGACTCTAGAGCACTATTTAGCCCTCTTCGAAAAGTATACACAGCTGAGCGAGTTAAGGTCAATGATCTTAGCGGCAATAGAGGGATCTGGACTTATCTCCTTTCCCCCAAAAATTGACAAGCCTCCAAGGAGAAATAAGGATGCTTGATAGGTGTCGAGACCAACAAATTAAATACCTACTCAGAAATATAAATTTGAATGCAGTTGTAAACATGGTTGAATCCATAGGGACCAGTAAAGTTAAGTCTAAATGTCGAAAGAAAACAATAAATAATAAAGAGTTTTGAAGAATGATTTGTGAGCAAAGAAAATAAAATGAGATTGCAAGTAAAAGAAAGCAGTAAAAAATTGCAGAATTAAAGTAAACAAAAATCTATAGTATGAAGGCCTAGTCAAGGTGTTATCTAGGTATCACTTCTTGAATTGATCACAGGAACAAAAGATAAATCTCAATCATTTACATAGGCAAGTTATAGTTACAAGTGACGCACTCAGTAATCAATCTCTACGTATTGTTTCGGTAGCCCCGGGATACCCTGCAGACTACTTCTCTTACCAATAAACAACCCCTGACACGCCCTGCAGGAGTTAATCTATCAGTAGCATTACGATCTATAAAGACCTTATCCTAATCAATGAAATTGGAACGCTGAAATTCATTTAAATTAGATTATTTAGAACCTTTAACAATAATCGAGGTCTCCGCCTGAATTAAGCTAAGTTACCACTAATTGTCATATTGCAATCACGGATCTACAACCTAACTGGTAGAATACTAATTTGTTAACCAATTCAACCGGCTGAAATCAAATGAATCAATAAATCAATATTGAAACATTGAAGAACAGGAACCAAATAAATATATGAATAAATCAAGAGCAATTAACACAATATCCTCACAATCCAAAGAAGTTAACCTTAACTAACCTTGACTAGAAAGTGAATTTAGTAATGCATAAAGTAATTAAGAATACAAGAAGGAATGGGTTTGTTGTTCTCTGCCATGATTGTCTAAAGTTCTGTAGAAAACAATAACCAAAGCAAAGAGAGAGTGTTCTAATTCTAATTTCAAAAGTATATATGTTCTCTCCTAAGCCTAATGTTTAATTGTTCCCAAAATAACCCTGAAAGACTACTAGAGTCGTCCTACCTCTTTCCACATCAGAAAAGTCTTCAATCTTCATTGGTCCAGCTATCTCAGTCCATTAATCCACATCAGATTTGATTCTACTGCATCTTTCAGTAAATAACCATCACGTCGTGGCCATGATGAGAGCACCTCGAACCTGATTTTTGTCCAAAACAGTTCCAATCTACACCTTTTTCATACCACAACATCACCTAGAGATCACCATGAACAAAACAACATAAGCAAAGGAAACAATAGACATAAAACACATAAAATGACACAAAACAATTAATAAAAGCATGCATAAAATGCATCTTAACAACGCCTATTACCGGTTTCATGACACGAGTGGACACTCTACAAACAAGTGTCGAGAACTGAAGAATCATATTGAGACCTTGGTTTAGAAAGGGCACTTGAACCAGTTTGTCTATGATGAATCATTGCAAGGAGAGCTAAGCAACATAACAAGGCAACGAATGAGCGACAATGATCGATGAGGTGATCAACATTGGACCAACTAGGCATAATGCCATTCAAAGCATCATACTGTGTCCCTTGGGTATTGCTTCTACTGGTGGTAAAAGTTGAATTCTTTAAGTTTTTGTTAGTATCTTCTTGTGTAAATTGTTTTTTTTTTTAGAAAATAAGATGTTTATTTTAATCTCTTATGCATAATGATCATCCTTTCTAGTAAAAGAACAAGAGAACTTGGTCCTTAGCCACACAACAAGAAAAAAGGTCTACGAAAAACCAGGCTAATGTAACCCAAAGTAACCGAACGTGTTACCAACCTAAACATTGGCTCTTAATCATCAATGCACAATGAGCCGTCTTGAAATTGATAAAATTCAACGTGAGTAGAAAAGCTTACGAGAAATCACGCTTTCACCATTTATGCATGCGATAAAGAATAAGAAGCTGCAAAAGCTGTGTGAGTAGAAAGGGTTGTTAAAAATGAAGCCCTCACCAAGAGCATGCGGCAAAAAACTAAACCGTGAATAGAATAGCTTGCGAAAAATCGAGCTCTCACGTGACAAACATGTGTAGTGAGTAGAAAAGCTTATGAGAAATTGAGCTTTCACGCGATAAACATATGTAGTGGGTAGAAAAGCTTGCGAGAAATCAGTCTCTCACGTGAAAAATACGTATAGTGAGTAAAAAAGCTTATGAGAAATTGGGCTCTCACATGACAAATACGCGAAATGAGTAGAAAAGCTTACAAAAAACTGAGCTCTCACTACAAAAACACGCGATGAAAACATAGACTCTGATGTGGCAACGGAGCACAAAGCTTGCAGAAAATTGGGCACTCATTGTAGAACACATGCAGTGGAAAAGATAGACTGTGATGTGGCAACGGAGCACGAAGCTCTAACTGTGGAAGCACGCAATAAAAAACAACTAAGGCTATGTTGTGACAATAGAGTACGAAGCTTACAGGAAACCATGCACTCATTATAGAACACATGCAGTGGAAGTCTGAATATAGTGCATAGTTAAGTATAGAGCCCACCTGTGAGAAGTCGAGTGCTTATGGCTAACATGAATATAACATGCAACTTGGAGGTTTGAAAGAGAATTGACACTCCGGCAAGTACGAGCTAGCACAATTTCAACCACTGGGGAGCATATGCCCTAAGAGCATGAGGTAGAACAATTGATTAGTAAAAATGTGATCCTTATCATGGTCACCTAGTCATCTCAATCACCTAGAGGAAAGTTCCTAAACACTGGCATAGTGGAGATGACAAACTTCATGAGGTGGAGTGGAGATAACGAACTCCGCAATGTGGAGTGGAGATGATGAACTTCATGAGGTGGAGTGGAGATGATGAACTTCAGGAGGTAGAATGGAGACGATGAAATCCGTGAGATGGAGTGGAGATGACGAGGTTCACGAGGTGGAATGGAGATGACGAACTCCGTGAGGCAAAGTGGAGATGACGAACTTCGTGAGGCAGAGTGGAGATGACGAACTTCACAAGGTGGAGTGGAGACGATAAACTCTGTGAGGTTGAGTGGAGATAACGAGCTTCACAAAATTGAGTGGAGATGAAGAACTATGCAATGAACCCCATAAGCGTGATGATGAGCTTTGCGAACTCCGAAAGTCGATGAACTCTGTTAGGCGAGTGGGTGAGCTACGGGAGTTGGTGAACTCCGCAAGGCGAGTTTCTGAACTCCATGAGGTGGTAAACTCCGTGAGGTGGTGAATTCTGTTAGTCGGTGAACTTCGCACATTGGTGAACCCCACAAATTGGTGAACTCTGTGAGTTGACGAGCTCCGTGAACTCTGCAAGTCGGTGAACTCTGCAAAGCGAGTGGGTGAGTTCTGGGAGTTGGTGAACTTTGTGAGTCGGTGAACTCCGCAAGGTGAGTTGGTAAACTCTGAAAGGTGGTAAACTCTACGAACTGTGAACCATGAACCACGAGCCGCGAACCACGAACCACAAACTATGAACCACGAACTGTGAACCGCGAGCCATAAACCAAGAGCCACCAACCACGAATCACAAGCCATTGCACAGAACATAACTAGATGACACCAAACTATGTCAAGTCACTGCCATGCTATGCCCAAGCCGCTGCAATCATTGTCGCCTCGCCGGAAAAAGCTGCACAAGATTAAAAAAAACAAAGACAATAAAAAAAATCCAACAATTGCAGTAAGTAAAACAATCTAGTAATTGCAATAACTAATGAGAATAAAGAAAGAAAAAAGCGAAACAGAAAAGAAGAAAAAGAAAGCACAACAAGCGAACAGAGAAGGAAGAAGAAATGGAAATAAAGAAATAAGAAAAGAACAAGAAAGAATATATCATGAACCGCAGCTTTGTTGATGAATAAAGAGAAAAATAGACATGGGGCATTGAAGAACTAGCATGTGATCAACGAAAAGTTCTTTTTGAACTCACTAAGTCACAACTTTGTGAATGGTGCAGAGTTAACATGCATACTGTATTTCCTAATGATAAATGAGAGTCGGCTATGATTTCCAGAGATAAGGGTTAAATAGTTAGGTTAAAATACGGAGAGCAAATCGGTGGAAATTAGTTGATTAAAATCAAGTATGCAATCAAGGAATTAATCACATGAATTCTGGCTCCAAAATAAGAGGGAAGAAATAGCAGAAATTTTACTAAAGGAGAGAGGGCCGGATTATATAAAAATTATCTGGGAAAATATTCAATCAATTTGGAAGGAAGTTATGCCTCAAAATCTGTCTAAATTGCAAACCAAATTCGGAAGAAAATTAAGCGCAAATCTGGAAGGAAAGCAGCAAATTAGCAGAGAAAATTTGAAAGGAAATTCTGGAAAGCAGGTTAGATGCCAAAACACGAGACAGGAAGCTAAGCCGTTTTATTTCTGTAAAATAGCCAAACTACTCCCTACTTGGGAAGATCAGCTTAAAAAGGCCTCCCACTTGGATAATTTTTAGATGAAGTCCAAGCCCATGTGGAAGAAGGCTTGCCAGACTATATACTCTTATTCTCAAAAAATTCGAAAAAAAAAGTGAGGAGCAATTGATGTAACTGTGTAAAAACACCATTAAGTATATTTATTTTCGAAGTAGAAACAAAAACGTTATAACTCACCATTAATGAAAGACGTTACAAAAGTTGATGCTCATTAAGTCGCTACACTATAAATACTCATTAGAACAACTCGTGAAAGTATGCCTAACTCTCCACAGACAACATTACTCTATTAAACTCTCTACTAATTTGAGTGTTAGAGACTCCTCCGAGGAGCATCCCTGTCACAACCCGTTATCTGACCATGACCGCGTACAAAACGAACCGAACTAGAGGGCCGACCCATCTCGCACAAGTCTCAAAGAATCAAATACACTACCGAACATATTCATTTGTTGAAAGATTTATTAATCAAACCAAAAGTAGTGTAAATATATTTATTAAATACCAAAAATATATAAGTATTATATATCAAAATAATATAACAGGAAGTAGACATGTGAAAACCGAACCAGAACTGGCAATCCGGATTGGAATCAAACTGGTCAAAATCAAAACCTTGAATCACACAGTACAAAACAGACGATTCACGGGCTGGTTTCAGTTCAGGGTTGTGAAAACCATTGAACTGCCGATTCACCACTTATAAACTATCAGTTTTAACTAAAACCAGTGGTTCAACCTTCCAAAACCATCGGTTAATCTCCTAAACTAGCAGTTTTAACATTATTTAAAAAAAATAAAAAATCTTTTTGAAGTGGACTGAAACCGGAACCAGAACAGGCAATTTTACCGGTCAAAATAGGTCAAACTATAAAGTGGCCCGGAACTGGACCAAATTGTGGAACCACTGTTCGGTTCCGATTCCTTCATTCGAGAAACTGGAATCGCCGGATCATGAACCAGAACCAGTGGTTCTTGAACCGTTAACATGCCTAACAGGAAGGAATGTAAATCATATCAAAATATATCAAAGTAATCAAAATGCAAAATAAAGTCTCAGTAACCCAGTAGCATCCCAGTGTGGAGCTCTAATACCAAAAACATAAGAGCCCGACAAAAAGGCATCACTAACCAATGAAGATGACAGACGGTTGCTAAAGCCAAAAATGGAATACCTGAAAATGTTTGGGGAAGGGGATGAGTAATCTCAGTAAATAAACGACACTCTAGATCGCTTCATACGTGCATCACAAAGATTGTTTTGAAAATCGTTCAAAAATACCACATGCAGATATAAATGTATTTACGCATACGCATTAGATGCATAGTAAAAATTCTGAAATTCATTTAGAAATTGTTCCAAAGCAAACATCAGGCAGTCAGAAATAGAGAATATCCATACGTATACCATATATCAGAAACAAATATGGGACCGAAAACAAAGATATATAGGTAATAAGTGTGGGCTCTGCCACTAATCAGAAACAAAGTACATATGTTTGACCGAACACACGCTACCACCTAACCCTGGTAATTGGGTCTTGATTGCGCATTGGTATACCAAATGCTACGTTTACCCTATGTAGCACAGGTGCCCTATATATATATATATATATATTAATATCAGAAACAAAATGCTGAGTATGATAATCACATAAGTCAGATTATTAATTAGCCAAACCATTAGTTATTCCAATTTCAGAGTAATACCAGACATAGCAAAAACATAGAATTTTCAGAAGACACAACCTATGTGTTTGAAACTACCATCCCACTCACTTGGACGTTGAACCAATAATCCAAATCTCAGACTAGGAACATATATCACACATCAGAGTGAACAAATGGCAAACATTGGTGGATGGTTGGCCACTTCGGATATCAAACTGAGTTGAAACAGAATTTTATTACGAAGGGGGTCAGACATGATAACTATAACAATACTAAATGAATGATATGCAGATGCAGATCCCCAACCTCAGACGTCATCTGAAAATCCATTTCGATCGAATATTGAAACTTATCTCTCAAAATCTAAGCTCAATGTAAAATTACAATTTAGTCCCCGAATTTTTTTGAAAATTTACAGACTAGTCTCCAAACTTTTCAAAATTTATAATCAATCCTCAACTAGTTAGAATTACAACTAAAACCCCAAACTTTTAAAATTCACAAAACTAACATTAAACTTTTAGGAATTCCAAATCTGACCCAACTTTTCCAAAATTACAAATCTAAATCTAACTCCTCAAAATTAAAAGTCTGACCAAAATTTCTAAAATTACAAATTTTTACTTCCTTTTCCTAAAATTACAAATATAGACAAAACTTTTTAGAAATTTACAAAACAATCCACGAGGAAGAAATTTATTCTAAAAAATACCGAAAACGCGATTCGATCAATAGTCGACGTAATCAATCACCCGTATTAACTATAATCGACCTCTTGAACAAGAATCTAACTTCCATTTCATCAAACAAACACAAAATCATCCCATTTTCCTCAAAAACCCAAACTAAACCAAACCCTTTACATAACATCATCAATTCATCACAATCCACTTGATTTTTATGCATTTCTAAGTCTCTCCTATCTAGATTCAACAAAATCCCACTCAAATCCATCAGAAATTGCTTAAAATTTTTGAATTCAACTTACCCAGAACCCACACAAATCATTCTTGCAACACAACTTAAAACCCCTAGAGGAATTGAGCAAATGACAACAATAATGGAGAAGAATCATTGCTCTTACCTCAAGAATGCAAGGAGCACGAATGAAGGGCAATGGGAAGTGATATTGGACGGATTTGAGGTGATTTAGATTGAGAAATTTGAGAAAACACGAAGAAGGGGTCGAGCTTTGAAGTTATAAAGACGAAGCAATCAAAATGCAGTGTTTTGGGGCTGTTTTAACGGACAAAATGCCCGTTTCAAAAAGAGACGCATGTTTCAGACTCTCCAGGCTGAGAGACGAGCATTTCAGGAGGAGAGACAAGGGTCTCATGGCAAACGACAGCAAAATGCCTCGAACGATGACCTTTAGCACGACACGTCAAATTGTCAATTTTCGAGACTCACGTTTCAGCTTGGAACACGCGTTTTAGGGGTTGGGACTTCAACAATTGATTACTTCTCTTCCTTTCATTAACTCCAAACGAATTTCCACAAAATCAACAACCTTAATCCACCCTAAGTCATCATCAAACATCAAAGAAACATTTCTAACACCCAAACATCATCTCGAACATGCAAGTTTGATTGAATTTGAATGGAAAGCTACAAAAAACTAAGTCGAAACGGACGAGATATTAGACCTCTTCCGAAAAAATCAAATGGGGTCACAAAATTTTAGATGAAAGTATGAAGAAACCTTGATCGAGTTCACATTCGAAGCTCAAAACTTATCTAACCGCAATTTTTGAGTTTGGTGTTGATACAGATTTTCAAATTTTGGAGTGGTGGAAAAGGCATAAGGCGACATTTCCAACTCTAACGACTATTGCAAAATAACTTCTTGCAGTTCCAGCCTCAACTGTAGCCATTGAACAAACATTTAGTAATGAAGGCAACATTTTGGACGAAAGAAGATCAAGATTGGTTCACAAATCATTGGAAGCTCAAGTTTGCTCGATGATTGGGAAAGAGCCAACATGCGATGTCAAGAAGAACTTATACATTCATCATCATATGACGAATGGGTTAATGACGGTTCAACAATAACGACTTCTGACTCCAATGAAGATAATTATGTAAGTACAATGTAATTATATAAAGGTAAGAGAACTACGTGAGTTTTGATTCCTCTAAATCCCGATAGGATACGTAGGCAACTTAATATAATTAAGTCCAAACTCTTTTTTTATTTTTTTTATTTTTCACATTCGTAAAAATTAATTATTTGTATTATGTATTTGCTTTAATTATTTTTTAATGAAATTAAGTCCAAGCCCATTTTTTATTTTTTATTTTTCACATTTGTAAAAATTAATTAATTGTATTACATACTTGTTTTAATTATTTTTTAAAATTATTACTTATATTTATTAGTATTTTTTATTTAAAATATGGTAGAGAATATCTATATTTACAATTAACAATTCAAAATAAAAAATAAACCAAACCGAACTGAATCAGGAACAAAATTGAATACAACAATATTTAAAAATAATAAAAAAATTATGTTCGAACCAGAACCGCCGATCGAACAGGCCCAAACCGTTGATCAAACAGCCACAAACTAGACTGGAACTGAACCTCCCATAACTGCTCCTGGATGGTTTAGTTCCGATCAAGAGGGTTCTTTCAACCTAAATTATCAGTTCATAAACAGGGGCCATGTTTACTGCCTGCTGAGGCGCACAAAGTTGTCTATATGACGACATGGAAAAGCAAGTTAATGGTGATGAGTTTTGGAAGAGGCAAATTTCACTTGGCATATGTGTTGTATTTAAAGAACTACAGGTGGACAAGGGTGCAGACCCCTATAGAGTTTCCAGGGTATGTATTTTCAGGTTGCTATCTGGAGATTTTAGATATTTATAATACTTTGATTTGATGTGAATTCTCTGGTTCTAAACAAGTCAACCTTTTATATTGCATGCTAATTTATCAATTGTGAGAACGTGGTAAATTGGCAGTGTCTATTTTCTTAACGTCGTTAAAAAAATAGAAACAAATAGAATAATAGAGGTTCCTTCGACCATATTCTATAGCTATTCAAACTCAGCAGACTGCAGCAGAATACACCGGGTCGGAGCGGAGTTTTACTGGAGGAGTGCTCCAATGGACCTCTTCCAACTAAAGCAACTGTTTGACCTTAAATAGCTCCATCCATGTTGGTATTTGTGTTCGTCATAATAGAATGTGTTTTAGTGTTTGTCGTATTTCATTATAGCATGTGTTTTTACAATTCCTTTTGTTTGAAGTAATTTATTTCGCCAAGGCTTAGTTGACATATCTCTCATATTTGAATTTTAATTCTTTGAGAAAAGAGAGTTGTAATTTAGTATATTTCATAAAATATTTGAAGTCTACTTATCAAATAAAAATATTTGTAAGTTTGCAAATAGATTATTTATTGTTGGAGTAAATGATGCTACGGAAAAACAATTTGCATTCAACCACGATTTAATTGTGTTCGACATAAAATATTTGTTACGCTAACAAAATTTCAACTCTCTATCTAGATTACTTCATCCCAAATTCATCAATCAATTATGACTCTTTGAACATAAATTTTTGAATATTCATAGCGAACTCAACTAAATCGAATTTTTGAATATTTTGTAGTGAAGAGGACTCGTTAGGTCATACTCTATAAGATATGCTACCGCTAATCACCTTCGCTCTTTTTTTCATAGACCATTAAAACAAATATGCATCACGTTTATAAAATTTTTCACCTAATTCGTTGAATCATCTCCTACAAACACAGACGACCTGTCCTGAGTTAATTTTCAGACTTACAGTCACAGTTAAACCCCTAAAAGAACAACATCCTAATGTCGCCAATATTTTGAATACTTGTCTGCCATTTTGCTTTTCTTGGAATTCAATTTAATGAAAAGGCCAAATAAATAAGTTCAGGTCTTATTTTAGACAAAGAATTTTAAAGGAAATATTTCTAATTGCACCCTCTTATCAGCAAATGCAATAACTAGAATGGAGAAAACTAGAATTTACATTAATGCAACTCTCCCTAAATCACTATAAGAAAATGACACAATTGCAACCAAACTTTTGTGATGAAAAAACAAGCGTCGCAACTTAGTGACAAACTTGTTGCAAAACAATGGAAAAATAGTCAACACCAATGGTTGACCATATTGCGACCAAATTTGTCGCAACAATTTTGTGACGCAAAACCATTCGTCACAACAGTTAGCAAGAATTTTCCCGCCTCAATTATGCAACAGAAATTGTGACGAAACACGTTGATGCAGAGAGAGACAAAACAACTCAAAATTTGTCATTACGAAATAGTTGTTCATCGCAAATTTTGTCACAAAATCTATGGCTTATATCTACAAGGATTACCCGCTGAATGAACATCCGAAAACCACTACACAAATATAGTATACAATAGGTTGCAAACTGTAATTCGACCTTTTTTTGGGCAGATTAGATGTCATATTGAATTTGCAAATCTTTTAGCTACAAAAATTCTCTATTTAAATGGTTTTATTGTGTTGTTGTTTGATTGTTTGTTCGTTTGGCTTTCTTTTATTATTATTAGGATTTTTTAAGTTGTTGTTTTAGATTTATTGTTAGTATTGATTTGATATATTTTTACTTTTGTGTAAAAATTGTTTATATAATGTTAAGATATTATTTACATTGTTAACTTGCATAAATAATTGGTGATTTTTAAGTATTTTGATGATGCATATATTCTGCCACATCCTTCTGACCACGAGGCTTGGAAGTATTTCAATCGTTGCCATTTAGAGTTTGCAACAGATAGAAGAAACTTGCGGTTGGGGCTATGCACAGACGGTTTCAAATAATTTGTGAGTTTATGATATTTTCTTCTCCTATAGTTTATTTCTTGACTTTTTCATATGACCATCATGCCTTGGAATAACTGGGGTTGAGAAAGTGGCTCAAATCGATAAATAATTTTGAACATGGCTTTATTTATATGTGAGTACTTTGTTGTTTAGTCAACTTTATTGGTTGCTTTCATTGACCATGTTTTATTTGGAATAATAGCCTAATTCTTGTTCGATTTGCAAGTTCGGTTGCCAACACAACCAATGATAAATGTACGCACTAAAGGTTATTTGAGGTGAAGAAGTTTATTAAAATGCATACTAAACACAAATATGTGTTGGCACAATAGACCATTCAAGGTTTATTACCTTCCATACCCAAGCTACAGACGAGATAAACATCTATGATTGTGAGTTTTTTTAAATGAAAATGCATGTAATTTTAGGGACAAATTCGTCGCAATCATTACATTTTGCGACGAAATGGACATCTGTCACAAAACAATTTAGTGACCAATTAATCGCAAATATTAAATTTTGGACGAAAGTTTGAAATTTTGGAAAAATTTTGGGTGGTATACGTAGAAAATCTTTAGACAAGTTTGTTACAACTCTTAACGTGTACGACGAATTGGTCGTTATATTTGGTAGCATTTTAAAGTTTTGGTGTAAGTTTACACTTTTTTTACGCATGTTGCAACAAAATTAGTCGCAATTTTTTTGCCACGAAGTAGTTTTTTTGTCACAAAAAAGTGCAACCACATTGGTCACAAACTGATTGGGCTTTTGGCCCAATCTATCACTCTCCCTTTCCACCAGCAGACAATGTCACTTTCCCAATTACTATAGCATGCTCTCTTTCTGCCTCACTCAATCAAACACTCTCTCTCCCTCCCTTGCCCTGCTCTCTTCGTCGACGCTCTCTCTCAGCCTGTTTTATCCCTTCGACGCTCTTTTTCTCCCCGCTCTCTGTCCGGTCGACGCTTTTGCGCCGGGCTCTTTATCATAGTCGATGCTATCTCTATAATATCCTGCATGTTCTAACCACAATCTTATAGTATTGTAAAGTGATTTGGAGTTGGAATGTTGATCTTTGTGTTTGGAATGTATTTGGATGTAGTGTTGCACGTGAAAGGCACGTTGGAAGTCATCTACGTGCGTTGGACGGGTTACTAAGCAAGTAGACGTGGTTTGAGTTGGACCGTGAATGTGCTTAGGCCCGTCTGTGTATGTTGTAAGTGCTACGTGCGTGTGAGGTTCTACGTACGTTGATGATCACTTGGACTTGAACCGTGAGCAAGTGAGATGGTTTACGTGCATCTTATGGATGGAACGCATGCAGATTGTGGATATGAGGAAGAGGGGTTCCCAGATCTGACGCCTACCC
>CAODLS010075000.1:0-15863 GCA_948243855.1 Flueggea neowawraea | reverse complement strand
TTTCATGATGAACAAAATGAAATTGTCAAAGCCTCACTCGAGTAAGATTCCTATCCACTCGAGTAACATTTAGCCCAGTTTATTTGACTCGAGTAACAAGGAGATACTCACTCGAGTAATGCATCTTTTGGACTTCCAGAGGCTACTGGATGTAATGGTCACTCAAGTAACAATAAAGTTCACTCGAGTAATAGATGCCTTAGTTCACTTGAGTAACTAGAAGTTATCACTCGAGTAATGTACAAAGAATAGAGGAATGAGATATGAGCTAAAGTTGTATCACTCGAGTAACAAGAAGTGGCACTCGAGTTATCAATGCATAAGATCACTCGAGTAATCGAAAGATGTCACTCGAGTGAATAATCAACCCAGAAAGCTGCAACAGGCAGAAATGTACTCCAACGACTATATTCTTCTCTCCAACGGTCATATTGATTCAAAGGGCTATAAATACATCAAGAGAAGACCAAGAACGTGATGGATAACATGAGAAATCATAGAGCCAAACTTGCTATCAATTTCCATCAAGAAAAACATCAATTCAAACTAGAGATCAAAGTTCAACCTTCAATCTCAAATACTCAACTTTAGCATAGAGCTTCATTGTTTGTAAACTAATTGTATACACTTTGGAAGTATGAGTTAGGTTTGTTGTAAGCCTATAGAAAACAACATTGTAGAGGTTTATTGTGAACCTAAGAATAAAACAACATTGAGAGAGGTTTGTTGTGAACCTATAGAAAACAACCTTGTTGGCCTTGGATGTGTTGAGCCAGAATCAACCTCGTGTATTGGCCTTGTTGGATTGAGTCACAATCAATCATCAATAGCGAAAAGCCTAAGTGAGACTTAGGTAGTGGATGTCGGCAAAGTTGGTCGAACCACTATAAATCCTTGTGTCGATTTCGCTCTTACTTTTAAAGTGGCTTCCGTTCATACAAAAGCTATCCAAAGCTTAGACTGAAATTCTCCAACAACTTTGGGTCCAATTGCCACCCCTATCATTGCAGATAAGCTTAATGCCATGGCTACCCACTTCCTGAACACCTCAAATAAGGGCATCCTTCTTAGTGGCAACATCGGAGGATTGTCAATCTATTGCATTGGCTCAAAACGGCTCCTAGGAACTCGACTAATCCCCACTCGAATTTCAAAGTGTCGGTTAATAATCGGCTGGTCCTTGTGATGAAGGACTCATGGGAGTTGATGTGCCTTAAAAGGCTGGTGAAGTTGTCTACTCGAACCATTGAGTTGAACTGGTCTTTCATTGCAGCTCTTACCAGCTTTTGGAACCCTTCAGTGAATCAATTCCAATTCCCAGAAGGCTATATGACAATCACCATGTACGACGTGTTGGCCATATCAAGAGCATGTCCTGCCGGGTTCTCGCTTCCTCTAAGGGCTTTAGAACAACAACATGCTGCCATGAATAATTATTTAGAAAGCAAAGACCATAAACTGCCATCTTTTTATGGATCCTTGATCTCATCGACTATTTCAACCTTTGCTGAAGGGGAAAATATTTCTCGGGAGGAGCTGATTATTTTCTACCTCTATCAGTTTTGCAAGTTTATTTCTGCTACCAAGTCCAAGAGACCCAATATGGGTATGTTGTTAAGGGTTGTGGCCCTTGCCGAGTGGACAGAGGACGATGCGGTTGTCGAATTTAGGCCCATCCTTCTTGCATGCGTGTATTTTGGTATTTCGGTTGCTGTTCATTAGAAGTCGATTATTTCAAGCATGTCGTACTGGTTGGTGTAGCTTTGGGGGGAAGCTTATTACTCGAATATCCACACTATCATCAATGGGTAAAAGGATTGGGATCCTACTGCCAAAATCACAGTTGAAGACTACATCGCCTATCTTGCCAATAAAGATATAGTTCGGCGGCGAAAGACGCTCATCGAGCTGTGTCCCTTCCATCCTCTCAAAACTCAAGGCCTTAATCCGTACTCGGCCTCCCTTTTCGAGAGTCCGAACAGTTTAGGAGATTTGCTGGTTAGACATTCAATTTTGGCATGTCAAGATCTCCCTCTATTGTCTGGTTCGTCTTTGGCCAACAATATTTCCTTTCATGCCCACGCTGAGCAGTACACACCCAATCTCTGTAGCAGACAATTTGGGCTGGTCCAATTGGTGCCTTATCCATTTATATGGACCATTAATCAACCTTGAGAAAAAAGAGCAGACAATGCTCGGGGAGTTATCCTTTCTCATGAGCAGAACTGGAAGAAAGCTATTGGAATAGTTTAATTTCCAGAGAATATGATCCCCTGTGTTGGTGCAACTTGTGCCATCCGAACCATGTGGGAGCCTTATTAGGATAAATTTGTCACTTTAGGTTCATCTTGATTTAGTTACGTTCTCCGAGGTTGAGGTATATTCATCTAGTTTTTGGGCCCTTCCTGTACCTCAAACTAATAGTTTCTTTTCTCGTTTCAGCGAGGAAAAATATTTTAGCAGAGGCTCGAGATGTGGCTACGAACAAAAAAGGCGATCTACCAAAAAAAATCAGAATCGAGGGGGTCAAATCGTTGTGAAATATCTCTTGATAAGGAAGCTCATGAAACTCGCAAGGACTCGCCCCGTCGTAAGACGCTTCACCTGGTTGTCACCGATTCTCGAGAACAACCTGAGGCAACTCCACCAATGAGTATCGAAAGGCCCACTCCTCGGTCAACGATTCTTTGGGTTGACCAACCCTCGGCAGCGCAGCCTTTGGCACCCCCACGGGCGTCAACCGAGCAGAAGGGAAAACGACCAATGGTGGTCAAGCCCCATCTTGAAGAGGATCCAAATTTACAAGAAACTGTAAGTGTTTTTTGGCTTCGTGCCCTAGTCTATAGGCTTCTTGATTTTTAACTTCGGTGTTTCAATAGATTGCCTGCTCTAGGGTCGAGATGAGGCACCAGGTGGTCTCTCAAGGGGAAGCTACCAGTTTGAATCTAGATGTTACCATCATATAATGGGATTTGGCTCGATGCACTTCTGTGCAACTAGAAGTGTTGAGTTCGACCGTCACACTAGTCACTCTTCCTGAGGTTGGTAACGTCATCGTAAAAAGTGCGGGCGAGAACCTTCATCCCGAGCTGAATGTTATCGAGGAGCTTCCAACTATGGATCTTCCCTTGGTACTATATAGTGGTCCTTTGACCTAGACAACTATTCTAATTGAGGAAAAGATGGCATTGCCGATTGGTTTTGAAATTTCCGAAGGAGCATCCCCAAGTTCGTCCATTTTGTGCTTTGTTATGCTTCTTATTACGTTCAACCCTTAATAAGTTTTCTTGTTTTGCAGAGCCCATCCTTCGAGAGGGGGTTTCTTCTGCCATAACCCTCTCAAGTTATGAGTCCTTCTCCATAAGTGATTCAAGTGGAGAAACAAAAACGACAAATGCAACTTCAACGGTTTCATACACAGAAATTGAGGGGCAATCAGTTGAGCAGCTGCAAGGAGTCGTGTGGCAACAAATTGTTGATAAATAGGTTGTGCTATCGTCAGACCCTACCAAGGAACAATTTGCGCCTCTAATTACCACTGCCTCTGAATTTGTTTCGGCTTATACTCACTCTCTAACCGCTTATGTGGAATCGTTGTTGGATACTTCTTCGGACCTGGACAAGTTTTGTGACAAACTTTTTTGGGAAGCTACTACCGGCCTCCTTGAACTTCCCCGCGCGCACTGCTCTACTGACTTGGACGAAATAGTCATTCGCACTTTTGAGGAGATGCAGGAGGTAGGTTTCAAAAGCACCAGGGGAAAGAGTAAAAGATATCATCAAACTCATTGCCAATTCTCCCAGGAGCTTGAGCGTGCTGACCGGGAACAAGCCCAGGCTCTGAGACCCAAACTGGAACATGCCATAGCTGAAAGCCAGCAAATTTATGCCGAGCTTACTGAGTTTTGTGCTTATGAAGCTAAGCTTTCAAAGAAGCTTGCAAAAGTGTGGGAAAAGGCAAAGCGGCTAGAGGATAAGGTTGCTGAAGTAGCGAGCCAGACAAACTCACTCGAGAGGGAGATCCAAACTCAGGAGTCGAGACCGCAAACCACGAAGCAATGCTCTAAGACTAGACTCCTCATGGAGGCCCCTTTGCGACATCTCCTCAATCTCATTCAGTGTATTCCCCCTAATGTATAACACATCATTTTATTTGGATTTCCCTTTTGTATATGTTGAAGTTGAGAATGAGAAATCTTTTTACAAACTCAATTGCTCATACATAACCCACAACTCGGGAAACTTAACCTTAAGGATTTCTCGATTGGCTTCCAATATCGAAGGCACATATTGTTTTAAATATTTCCCATTAATACTGTGATGATGAGGAATTCCATCCAAGGACTCCAACACGTAGGCATTACCTGAATATATTTCCTTTACTCGAAAGGGTCTTCCCAGTTTGGTGACCACTTTTTGAGCCATTGGTCTTTCCTTCCCGATGGTAATACCACTTTCCATACAAGGTCTCCTCGTTCAAGACAACGCATTCTGACTCTTTTATTATATGTACGGGCAACTCTTTGTTTCTGGACCTATATGCAATCCAAGGCTTCAAGTCGATCCCAATCTAGTCCTTCAAGCTCTACCATCATGGTTGTATGGTAATATACGAGATTAAAGTCATTTTGTCTCGCCACTCGTAGCAATTTGTGATGGGAAGATGGTTCCTCTGTTGTTGTGTGCTTCCTGAGGCCCATCGATTGGTGGTATTATGGCCATTACCTGGCAGTTATGGTTGTCCAGAATGGAATGAGTGCATCACCTAAAATACCGACATCAATCATATAAGATTCAACATGTTTTGCGTCAGGGTCAACATGAACAGTTTCAATTTTATCTCCATTCCAAAACATAATACGCTGATGCAATGTCGAGGGGACGCATATGTTTCGGTGCAACCAATCCCGACCGATTAAGGCATTAAAGAAAGGATGTATGTCGACCACATAAAAGGCTGCCAAGGACTCTTTCGACCCCACTTTAATGAGGCGGCAAAAACTTCTTTGACTTGAGCCACATTTCCAACAAAACCCATTACCTCGGTGTCAACAGAAATCAAGTCTCTAAGGTTGTTGTTTACCGTGGAGAGAATTTTGAAAGGCAATAGATTGATGACTGCACCCTCATCGACCAATATTTGGCCTACGAGGACCCCGTTAATTGTTGCCCTCACATATAAGGGTTTAAGGCTAACCCCTTTAGATATGTCGGGCTTTTCATATCGAATATACTTACATGGTGTCTTAGTTGCAGCTTTCGACTCCTTCTCGACCACTGCCACTTCGGCTGTCGGGGCTGTTGTGTCTTCCACATCTTCTAGTCGAGTTGCTGATTATCTAGGCAAAGCATTATATCCTACGGGGAGTGTCAGCGCCATATGACAATCAACTATTTTAGGACCCTCGAGAGGAGGAAAATCATCAAGAATGACTTTGAAGTCGCTCTCCAAGAAATCAATCTCGTAGTCTGTCTCCATGTATACTTTGTCGATGGCCAAAAGGCCATTCGAGCTTCCTTCTTTCTTCGTTGGCTCCTCCCGCACTTGCTCCAAGGGGACCTCCTCTGCCTATTTTTGAAGAGTCGCCAGACATTGGTACCACCTTCTTCTCTGTGACTTGTAAATTTTGGTGGGACCAAGAGGATCATTCTTCCTCCTTGGGGATTGCCGTTTTGGAGCCACGACCTCCTTCCAAATTCTAACTTCAGGGTTTCGAGGCTTCCAAAACCTTTGTGGCTTTGGATCAAAGACTTTGATGACATATATCTTTCCTTTTCGTACTAGTTCTTGCTCCCATTTTCATTTTCCTCCGAAATGTGTTCGAGGAGCGGTATACTGGAAAGCTAGCGAAGTCAAATGGGTAGCTCGAGGAGCAAAGTATTGAGTGCCTCTAGAATTGGCATAGTAGGCAGCTAGGGAGCGTTGGGTACATTCGTACACATGCTCCCTGTGTTTGCTAAGCCGGCGCACATTCCACATCACTTGGTGGGTGACTATTAGCTCTTGCAACTTTTTAGCACATGGATGATAGAAGCCCATCTTCTCGGGTGATCTGTCCCACGATGTTTGATTTGTGTGTGGATTGTGGAATTTATCAATAGCTGGACCGATCCTAAAGTGCTTCTCGTACTCCTGCTCTTGCAACAAACTGTAGCACTCGTAACTTGCCAATCCTCGAGTCAATGGGTTGTGGCGTGGTGATTTCGTAGCCGAGCTAGGCCCTCCAGGATATCCGATACCAATGGCCACTTCTTCATTGTTTGTCAAGTCATACCAACTGTAATCCCAGTGCTTGTTCAAGAAAATCTTGAAGTTAATGCACTTGTCAGTAGTATGAAGATTGGTGAGATGTCACCTGCAAACTGCATCGATCAAGGGATCTTGAAAGCGTGGGAAGTTAAGCACGCCCATATCCACCAGTCGATTAAATAGTGTCACTGCCATCCGAGTGGCCTTCGTGATGCCAAAAGTCGCTTGCACACAAGGAAAAATATTGATTATATCACATTCTAAACTGTGGAAACAGGTTGCTATCAACGCCCATTACTTCCCGTGAATCGGGAAACTGTAATTCCTTCGACTCTACCAAGTCTTGGATTACATTCCGAAAAATTATGCAATTATTTGATGAGTGTGACGATGAACTATGCCATTTATGAAATTACTTCCCTTGAAGCTCCTTGATCGAAGGAAGCTTGTGGTTGCCTTTACACTGGATTCTCTTGTTTTCTAAGAGCCAGTCAAAGATCAAATCGGCCTTATCCAAATCAAAAGAATACTTTCTATTCTCTTTCGATTCGAAGCTTGCGAAAGCTTAAGCATTTTTCTGGGCCAGATGGTCACACACCAAAGGTTTTCCTTTGACGTATTCGGCCATATCGACTTCAATCGTCGCATTGTCCAGTACTCGATCGCTTCTGTTGGAGCATCGGTAGGCAACTCAAGGTGATGAAATTCAAGCCATCTTGGGCAACTCAAGGGAAATCCTTTTCGAGAAGATTGATCTGACACCGAATTCAGGCTTGTTGGAACATGGTCAAAAATTCTTCTGCAATTTCTCTAGCTTTTTGTTTCAACCTAGCTAGGTCCGCAATCGAGGTCCCTGGGTCAATCTGCACGAATTACACCTGAAACGCATTTTGCATGTCCCACCACTTAAAAATTGAGTTCGCCGAAAGGTTGAGGTACCAGTTGAATGTGGTTCCCGTAAGCGAACTTGGGAACAAATGTACCTTAATGAAATCATTTCTGAAAACCTCTCCACACTGGTAAGTAAAGTGGGCAACGTGTTCGCGAGCATACATTTTGTCATCTCCTGAGAATAAAGTGAATTCAGGAACTTTATACCTCCGAAGAAAAGGGTAGTCCCTGTCAACGTAATCAGGATACGATTTACGATAAGCATGCTTTCAATCATGTTGGCCAGCATTTCTTACGTTATGCCGGGTGGAGGCTGATCCCCAAGATACGACATTTGAGTTTCGACATGAGCGGGAAGTTGACTTCCTGAGACCATACCATAAGGCTTCATCCCTGAATGCGCAGGTGGCTGAATCCCCAAGACAAGACCTCCAGACGGCTGTGTTCCTGCCTAAATAGGGGGTTGACCTCCTACGATAGGAGCGCCATAAGGTTACGTCCCCGAATGAGTGAGACCGCCATAAGGTTGTGTTCCCGAATGAACAGAGTTTTGCCCTTCTAGGGAGAAGGCTTCGTAAGGTTGTATGGCATATGATGGCATGACCGGGCTTGGATACGTCATAGTGGGAACATATTGATATGCTCCTACAGTATGTACTCCCGATGACCTGGGCTGCCCCCCCAATGAGCGGGGTGGATGTATTTAGCAGGATGATACTTTGCAAGCCCAAAATATTCGACGCGAGTTAGAAAATGTATTGATCCCACGTGCAGGGTCTCGACGCCCATTTTTCCATGGGAATGGTTGTGAAGGTTCGTATCAGTGACCGGTGCTACTCTGGAAGAATACACTGGGGGTGTCGTTTCAAACACCACGTTAGTTTTTACCGCGGGATAGCCCAATGGCACTTCCGAAGCTCTTGTTGGGGATGCTTCCGAAAAGGGAATTGGTTCTCCACTAGTCATATGACATTTCCCTTTTTTGGCCCGAGCTTCTATGGCTATCTCAAGCTTTTTCACGATTTGTCTCCCAAGGGGTGCGTGTATGATAGAGATTATTGAGATACCTAACTATACGGTCACCTTCACATCGTACCTGTGCATACCAGTCAATGGTTCACCTCAGGAACCACTCGGATTGCTTGCCTACCAGAGTGGTTGCATGCGACTTTTGCTCCTCGGTGGCTTGGGCCGCAACCTGACTCATCTTCTGAGTGAGATGGGACACTTGTTTGTCAATATGGTCTCCCAAATCCTTTTTGTGGGTTTGGAACATCTGCTCCACAATATTATTCAGTTGTTTTGAGAAGTTAGTAATCTACTGATGCAAGACTCTGTAATATGCGGCCAGAGGATCCTGATTCTCAGAGCTTTCAGAGCCCTCGCTGTCTCGAGGGGCTTCCGAGAGTGGTGCATGACAAGGCGGGTCTCCTAGCGAGAACCTTCTTCTGGATTTGTGAGATTAGCACTTCGTGTGGCACGTCTTGCCATACCTCCTACTGTGGTCACCAAAAAATTGTTCTCGAAATTACTCTTTAAGAAATCGAACGGTCACAGACGCCGAATTTGAAAGGGTGAAGAATTGTGTGGGGTTCGGTGTTGCCTAACGGATTAGGAATTTCGAACGTGCCAATCGAATGATCATGACAAATAAGGAAATAACAAATAAAGGGACTAAATTAATAACTAGAATTGAATTTAAGAAAGAATTCGTGAGTTTACACTTGACTCAAAAGAACCTTTCGAGGCCATGGTCAATGCAAACAAGACGAACTCAAGTCTTTATATCAAAAGAGAGCTATACTATACTGATAAATAAAACTTGCAGAATGAAAGTAAAGATAATGAAGTGTGTTGATTTGCGCGTCTCTTGTCTTGTAGTGATTTCCCCCTCTTATAATTGATTTCTCCCCGTTTTAGATAACCACGTTCTCTTACCATGTCCTCCACTTCTGAGAAACCCCACGTTCTCTTCGATGGTGTGTCCCAAAAATCTCTCACATGTTCCTACTTCGGACGTGTATTCCGAAAATTACTCCACGTTTTCTTGTGCACTGTTGTAGGTTAGTGCTCCTAGTCCATCGGCTGAAACTACATTTTTGTATCTCCTCGAGAAAATCCTCCTGAAGGTCATTCCTCCCGATCCACCTTTCGCGGTTTGGAAGCGTACTCTTCAAGTTGTCACGTGTTGCCTGTCCTTTTTGATCGTTATCCTTTAACCTACGTCAGCTTTTCCTGACTTCACTAACGTTTCGATACATCTCGTTTATCGTAACGACGGCCCAACCTGTGGTTGCCACGTGTTCTTCATCATGATGTGCATTTAATACGGGCAACACTTGTCTAGAAATGAGAATACGCTTTTCAAATTGATTACAAGGATTTTATAATCTAACCACTCGTAAACGCTATTTCTGTTGTAGGATTTTATAATCTAACCAACTCGTAACCAATATGAGGTACCATGCTTAGTTTAGCGTAATGAACTATATGGCTAGTTGTAGGATTCAAATTGTAAATTTATTCAATGATTGATGAATTTATCTTGTTGATTTACTATTATACGCTACTACTTTACATTTTTCGCAAAACTTTATGTTTTTAACTTAAAATCTAAATGGATTAACTGATAAGACTAGCAATGCATAATGATAAAGGGGCAAAAAGTCAAAGTGAGGGTTTGTGCGGGGTCATCTGGTTCGATTAGGCTCGCACTCCTAGTTAGATTTGTAAAATTGGAACCAAAACCGTGGAACCGAACCGAAATCGAACTGGTCAAAACCGGTCAAAATCAGAACCGAAACAGAATCGAAACCGGCCGATCAAAACCGGCGGGTTACAGTTTAGATTTCGGTTCCACGTTTTAAAAACCGTGAATTGCCGGTTCAACCGGCGGTTCACTAAACCGTTGGAACCGCCGGTTCTAACCGTTGGAACCGGCGGTTCCCACGGTTATTTTCTTTTTTTATTATTTTTTTATTTTTTTTTTATTTTTTCAACTCTATAAATACCCCACCCCATTCTTACCAATTTTACACCATTTTTTCTCTCTCAATCTCAATCTCTTCTACATTCTCTCAAAAATTCATTTTTCTATAAATTACTCTTATTAATTATTTATACATTTTATTATTACAATTACGTTTTCTACATTTCTCAAAGGACTCAAGACCAACTCCATTCATCATCATCCGAAAGTGAGGAGTTATTTGATACCGCTTCCACAATAAACACTTCCAACTCCAACGACGAGAGTTAATTTATTTTTTTTTCTTTTTTACTTATATTTTAATTTATCATGTATTGTTAATTGTTGTATAGTTATATTATATAATTAAATTTAGTATTGTAACCACGATATTCCTCCGCCACAAGTGAGGACATCTAATAAAATTTTATGAGTTTTTTTTCTAATTTTGTTTAAAATTATGTGATGTAATTACTAATGAAATAGTTAATTTGTTTAAAAATTATAAAAAAAATCTTAGGAATAAAATGTATTATTGGTATTTTAGTTAATTATTGAATATAAAAAAATTTACAAACCAATTGACGAGATAAAATAACGGATTAAAAACAAAATTTTGAAAAAAAAAAAGAAAACAGGAAACTGAACCGGAACCGAACCGAAACCGAATCGACGGTTAAACCGGTCAAAATCAGAACCGAAATCAAACCGAACCGAAATCGGACCAAACCGTAAAAACCACGGTTCGATTCCAATTCTCACATTTGACAAACTGGAACCGCCGGTTTCGGAACCTGCAACAAGTCTAATTCCTAGGGGGTGCATCCTCACTCTACTATTTTTATCTAAAAAAATGGTTGTTGTTTTGAACAAAACATAAAATGATTAAGACTTTAGGATGCATCTTAAAGGATTTTCTTTTTTGATCAATCTATACTGCATCTCAAAGGATTCAAAAGTATGCATTTTACTTTTATTTATCAAAACATACCACATAACATTAAAATGAAAAATTTACTAAAATGTATAAAATTTTATAAATGAAAATTTATTTATAAAAAAAAACTAATTAGATGGGGTGTGCCTAATAATGCAATTTTTTTTAATAAAAACGAGCCTAAGTAGGAGGAATCGGATCAGTACCATTAAAATACATGAACAGTAGAAAGTTTGGAATCTAACAACTCAGATTATTTCACTAATTACAAAACTAATTCTTTTTACACGTGTCAGTATCTGATTGGAAAACATATACACCCGATTATATAAGCACGTTACGCGGGAGAAACACAAGGAACCCGTTCGGACCCCAAGCTCTCATTCATCTTTGTGACCTGGCCTTGCTAACATGGACAGGGGAGTACTCAGCGCACACACAGTAGGGGAAAAGCCAAAAAAGAAGAACGACCACATAGGCTGCGCATTTTAGCATCGTCCATTGCTTGATTCTTCCTCCTCTCGACTCTCACTTCCTCTGAAACCTCTATCCATTCCTAATCCCTGATCTGCTAATTCTAATCCGACACGGTGTCGTTTCAGCTCTGTTTTTTTAAATTTTCGTATTTTTGTCACTCTCCAATGGCTGCTCCACCGGCTAGAGCCCGAGCCGATTACGATTACCTCATTAAGCTTCTCTTGATCGGCGACAGCGGTGAGACTCCTGTTCTCTTTCATTTTCTCCAGAAACAAACAGATCTCTGTGTGCCTGTGCCTTTTGATTGATCGCAAATTTTCTCAATGTAAATCTCGCGAGATTATCGTTTTACATTTATCGTCTCACGCTTTGTGATCTATAATTCTCACGCTTTGTGATCTATAATTACTTGCTTCGGAGATCAAAATTGAGTGATGTTTGAGGTGAATGACTTTTAAATCATTTTGATTTCCGAGCACTTATCGATTGATTTTCGGTGTGTTGGTTGGTAATGAAACCAAAGGGCATTTGAAATCTCTGTCATGTATGAATACATTGTTGAAGGATGATGGTTTGATTCTGAGGTTCACACATTAATGCATCTCAATCCGAAAGGAATATGTTCGATAAATGCTAGCTTCTGCTATATAATCAATGTATAATTGATGGGAAAAAAGTTCCGTTGTGTTATTCATGACATTGGGAATGAAAGTAACGCCTCTTTATCAATTAAATCTTATCCTGGTTGAGAAACAGTGAATTTGTAGAGAGTTTGTTGTGGGCATGATTGTGTGCTAAGTTTGGTGAATTAAATCAGGTTGATGAGCTTATAGTGTATGCTGATATCTTGTGAATTTATCATTGGATTTGGTGTATCTGCACGGGCTGTTTTATGCTATAGATTTTATGGGATGGATTGGTGAATTTAAATTTGCATTCTTTAGTAGATTATCAAAACAGGGAAAGCTAAATTTAGTCTGCAGTTCACTTTGAATTAAGAACTCTTCATCTTTATTGTTGTTTATTCTCTCAGGTGTGGGCAAGAGTTGCCTTCTTTTACGTTTCTCAGATGGTTCCTTCACTACGAGTTTTATCACCACCATTGGGTTTGTATTCTCTAAACTGGAGTTAACCTGATCCATCTAATTTCTATCTTAATGCAATTCTCTGACCTCTCAGTATCTTCATATGCAGCATTGACTTCAAGATAAGAACCATTGAGCTTGATGGAAAAAGAATTAAGCTTCAGATATGGGATACAGCTGGACAGGAGCGGTTTCGAACAATTACAACTGGTAAGTTTTCTGTCTTGGTGGGATGCTAGCCAACCTTACAAGTTACAAAGATGGGGATGAGAACATCTGAATTTTTCCTCATATTTCATATGGCATATAGAACAAATTAAACTGGCTGGTTGTTTGAGACAATTACTCTCAATCTTTGTTTTCCTGTGTGGAGCAATCAATGTGTTTATCCCAATTCTTTTGAGCATGATGAACCAAGTCAGAATTTCGTGTAGTCGAGGGGATTTTCTCTCTAGCAAAGATATATACTTCTTCCATCCCATAATAATTGGCACATTTTCCATTTTGAGTGTCCCAAAATATACACTTTTTTTTTATTGTATTTATTATTTGCAAAGTTACAAGATTGCTCTTATGTAGTCTCTTTTTCAACTAATTCATTAATTACAAACACATTTACTCAAAGAGCATAAATGAAAAAACTTATGAAATTAAATGATTTAACTACTAAAACTACCATTTCTTGATTCCTGTGAAAAGAATTAATTCCCATTATTATGGGACGGAGGGAGTATTACAGAACATAGAAGAATGAGAAATTAAGGCCAACCTTAAGTGAGGGGAAAATTGATGTTTGATTGTGGATAAATGTAAACTTGTCCCAAATCTTTTCAGGCTAAGGCTCATGAAGCTAGTTTTGATGTTGCATAAATGTCTCTAACCACCATGGAAATCTATTAACTGCCTCTCTTTAAGGCACATGCTGTCACGTTATAGATATGAATTCCTTAGACACTGGCATTTGGGAAGCTGATAGATTTATGGCTAGAATTCTCTTCTCATGGTATCGATTGATCTGGGCATATTCCCCCTTTATGTGAAAGTGAGCTCATAGTTGGTGTTGTTCCATATATATATCATTTATGCTTTTTGAGGTTTGAGCCATCAAGAGGAAAGGATTCAATCAGTTCCTAGTGTGATTCTTTGTGGGATCCATATCTCTGTGGCTTTTTTCATTCATTTGTTTCTATTTGATGGAGTTTCAGGAATCATTTATTTAATATTAGACTATAGTTGATTTCTTATTCAATTTATCAGCAACTTATTCCTTTTTGCATTCCTTTTACAGCTTACTATCGTGGAGCCATGGGTATCTTGTTGGTCTATGATGTTACTGATGAATCATCTTTCAACAGTGAGTTCCCCATCTTCTTTTATCAGTTGAAAATTTTCGATAGCTGAATTTTCGGTATATTTTTTGTCTTTAAACTAGTATCTATTTATCTTGGTTTCACGGCAGTTCCTCTTTATCTGTAGTATCTGATTCTTTGTTATTTTGGTGTGCGTTTGAGAATCACCATGGTATTTTTGTGGAGCCTCTCACTTTTCCCTCCCTTGCATGCTATATGTCTTCTTACAGCTTTTTCTTTGCTTACAATTTTCAGATATTAGGAACTGGATTCGCAACATTGAACAACATGCTTCTGATAATGTTAACAAGATATTGGTAGGAAACAAGGCTGACATGGATGAAAGCAAAAGGGTATGTTGGTCTGTTTCTTAAAATTTGTCACTATGTTGTCATTTTATGGTGTTTCTTCTATGAGGTTTCGTTTTCCATGTATTTGCTCTTCAACTTAAAGCTGAATGCACACTTCTCGTTTCCCATTTTTATCTATCACAAGAAAACCCCATATCAATGTTTTCAAAGAAAAAGCAAATAAATTCCTACAATGTGAATAATGTATTGTTCTATCTTTGTTTTCTGTCTTGCTAAATCGTTTTCCTTCATGTTCGCAGGCTGTGCCAACATCCAAGGGTCAAGCGCTTGCTGATGAGTATGGGATCAAATTCTTCGAAACTGTAAGTCACGCATGCAGGCATCAAAACAAATTTAGCTACTGAAACTATGCCAGTGTTTACTAGAAAAAGAAAATGTGTATTGCAGAGTGCAAAAACAAATCTAAATGTGGAAGAAGTTTTCTTCTCAATTGCCAGGGATATAAAACAAAGGCTCGCTGACACCGACTCGAAGGCTGAGGTATTTAGAATTTGAAAAAGAGAGAAATTCATGAAAAGCTTGTCTTGTTTGATTTAATAACGTTTTGCTTTGTGTTCCAGCCTACTACAATTAAGATCAATCAACAAAATCAGGCCGGTGGAGCTGGTGGAGCTGCCCAGAAGTCTGCTTGCTGTGGTTCGTAAGAAAAAAAAGTATGTGTTTGCAGCTGAAAGCTTGTCTTGAAAGAGAAGAAAAAAAGAAATTATTGGTTGATGCTTGTAGTTTTCCCTTCTATCATTTTTTTCGAAATTTGTCTTAATGTGCGAAATGTAGTTATTATTAACAGCATTCTATTTGTGGGTTTAGTCCTCCATCTCCATGCATTTTCTTGTACACATTCTTCTCCTGTCTTCCTCTTCTGCTTGGTTGCTGCTCTTCTGTACGAAGAGTGCTGATTATGTTATTGCCTTTTTATGATGCTACTTAAGTATTGAAAATAGTTTACTTGCTTAGAATGAACTGTCATGTGGCAGTTATCTTTAAACGAGCTTCGTATGAACTTGAGGTGTCGTATCATCTCATGGTTACTTTGTAGAATAAAGTTGATTCTTCTCTGAATAGCTCTTATGATGCTTATGGTTGGTGTTGACTGCTTAGTTCCATTCCGAACTCAATCGGAAGGCTTGACGTGCAACTGCTAACGAATTTTGGCTAACAAGTGGGTGAAAGCTTGGTTGATGAACTTTAATTTTTGTGCCTTTCAAGTTATTAGTACTCATATTGCATTAAATTTATTAATTTTTTCAACGGTGTACTGCATTAAATCTATTAATGCAATGTTTACGCAATATAATATGCTTGTTTTTAACAAAATCTACTCTAGCGACAGCAATATAATAAGTTAGTTTTTGATAAAATCTACTCTAGCAACCCATGTGTGGATAAAGCCTATGTACACAATCCTTATAGGCGATAAGATTTTTTTGAATTCGAGTCCCTAGTAGTTTAGCGTAAAATGTGCAAATTAAGTGTTTAAATAAATTTTTTCTGTTTTATAAAATTAGATAAATTTATTTTTTCACATAAAATAAAAA
>CAODLS010074690.1:0-29625 GCA_948243855.1 Flueggea neowawraea | reverse complement strand
TGGTGTTTATCTAGGCCATCTCATATGCCTATAAATAGACATGCACCCCTTGCCATTAGATCATCCCTTGGCCGAATTCTCTTATGCCATAATCAAGGCATTGCCGAATTTGTGAGCATCACAATTCAAAGAGAGAAAAGTATAATTTTGTGAGCTTTAGAATATTGAATCTAAAAGGGTGCTAGTACACCCTGATCACTCCAAGGTACGTTCGTTCGTGTGGATACCTGTAGCCACGTTCACGCAAAAGCAACGTGATTCCTCACAGGTGATGCGGGTTTTGGTGCAAAGAGCTACACCAACGTTGCATACAAACGATCGATCGTGCCTTGGTGAAAGCTAAATCTTCTAACCTTAATTATATATGTTGATGTGCATTGGTCCTTGGGGGAATTCAAGGCATTAAATTTTTGTTATATCCGCTGCCATGTATGTATATGAATGTCATATTTTAGCCGCGAATTCCAACACCCTAATCATGCCTTGGTCCTCACTTGATTGTGAAACTCGTCAGATTTTTATCCCATTCGGTGTTATCACGGCCTAGCCTCACGGTCATGAGCCATGATCATGAGACCATCACGGTCAAGCTCATGACCATGATGAGCTACTGGTTTTTCTTAAGGTTGCATGTTGTATCACAGTTTTGGGTCACGATTTGGTTAGGGTGTGAAGGCGTCACAAGCATCATTGTACGACTGTCTCTTATGACTGCGATTGAGTCACGGCTTGAAGCCATTTTGGTCATGGTTTGGAGTCATGATCGTGACTCCTCTCTGTCTTGTTTGGACTTTTCTTGCTAATAACACCCTTTCACCATGACCATGATCAGAGGATGTGACGACGAACATTGCACCTTTTGAGTCGATTTTTCTCTCGCTTTCTTCGCTTGATCTTGCAACTTTAAGAACCTCTTTCTCATACCTTTTCCATCTCATTTCCTCAACAATCCATGCATTTCCATTAACCCTATACAAAACACAAAAAAGAGCATAAATTTGTGGACACTTAAGCAAACTCAGGGATAAAATGCTATTGATTTATGCTAGAATAACTATGCAAATTTAGCATACATCAAATTCCCCCGCTCTTACTTGTTTGCTTGTCCCCAAGCAAACTAATCAAATTTCAGGGTTAGAATAAAATTTGAATCAAATAGGCATGATAATTCTTATACTATATAAGTATGCAAGTAAAATGATCAAGAGAGGCATGCAATGCTATTTATCATTTGCAAAAACCAAACCTTGGCATTAAGAAGTTGGAATTTCGAGAGTTTATCTATCAAATCCCCTAATCCATTGGCATATATAAGGCTTATCTCCCCTATTGCTAAGTTCGAACACAATTTCCTTTGTTTTGGAGCAATTTGGCCTCATTCATTCATCATTCAATTATAAGCGCTTTCTTTCACATTTTCTTTTGTTGCCTTATCCATTTGATTACCACCCTCTTATTTTTAGGTGCTACAAACACAGTCTGCGAATTAAGTGTCCCTGTATAAAAACACTTATTAATGAATCCTCAGGTGTACTAACCTTTTTCACCACAAGGTTAGTGCCCTATGCGCTTGTCTTTGTTTAGGCTCACCCTCAAAGAGGATGGTTTTACCATTTCACACATTTAACAAAAATCACTTTTCATTCAATTAGAAGCCAAGCTTACTACCAAAATTTTTAAACATAATTCAAGTATTTAAGCACATTTGATCAAAAACAATTTAGCAACAAGCTTAAAAGCCTCTTTTATGCCCCCATAGATAGACTAAAGTAGTTGATAAAGAAACTCTCAATCTTGCAACCTAAAAATGCCAATTTGAGATTTAAGAAACTAACAAATAACATCAATTCCTCAATTAATCATGCTAAAAATATACTAACACAATACAAAATTCCTCCAGTCAATTATATCCAAATTCTATTCTTTTCAAATTTGATGCATTCTAAAAAAAATAAAGCACATTTTTAAGCATAAATTTCAAGCATTTATAGCAAAATTACACAAGTAAAGAATATAGAGTAATTAAACATCAAGTAATCAATAAACCCCTCCCCCATACTTATATTGAACATTGTCCCCAATGTTCAACAAAGTAAGGACAGATCATTCCTAACAAAAAAAAACAATTAACAAGGGGACAAGTCCAAATTTCAATATTAAGCATAAAAGTAAAGAGGGAAAAGGTTAAGAAAGCTTATCTGTTTTATGGTTTGCTTGCTTTTGCTTTTTCCTTGTATGCATGGCTCCAATTTTAGGCATAAGACAAGAAAAGTTAGTGGGCACAATTGCACAAACATAAATAAAGGGCATACGATCGTGCAAAAGATGGCATAAACCTTTCCTTTATTCAATGCAACAAAAACATAAAGCAAAATTGAAAGGATACTCATAGTTTAACGTCACTGCGGACGTGAGATAGTTTAATGTCATTTCAGACATGAATGATGGATCTATTTGGGAAGCCAAATAGTCCTCATGGGTGGCTCCTTTGTGGGTTTCAATCTTTTGCTATAGACTTTAATTGGTTTGTAGTCATTAAGCACAATATCAATAGCACCACATGTATGAATTTTAACAATTTGAAATGGGCCACACATTGAAATATGGGGGTTGTAAAGAAAGTGATTGTTAGGTGGAAAGTAGTATACTTTTTATCCTTGAACAAACTTACCCATGGAGATGCAATCACTATTTCCTCCTTTGATGTAGACTTTTTTCTTTTAACCCTTTTTTATTCTTGCTCTCAAATGAAATTGGTGGATTTTCAAGCTTGTGTTCCTTTGGATTCCCACTCCCTTTAACACTTGGTTCTTTCTCACCATGAATTTCAGCAGCCTAGGGCACGGGTGAAGAGCTAGATAACATGCAACATGTCTCCAAAGTGGGCTCTTTGTTGCCATCATCATGAAGAAAATGTGGGTGCACATTGTTTCCCATGTAAAACTCCTCAACTTCCTTCCTTATATTAAAAGATAGGCTCCCCTTCCTCAAATCAATCACAACTCCTCCAGTAGCCAAAAATGGTCTCCCAAGTATAATAGGGGAATCAAAAGTATCATTCATTTCCAATACATAGAAATCAGTGGGAAAGAAAAATTTGCCTACCTTGACCAAAATATTCTCCACAAGCCCAAGTGGTTGCCGAGTTGCTCTATTCGTTAGTTGAAGGATCATGTTGGTAGGAGTTAATGTGTCAATCCCTATATTCTTGTAGATGGAAGAGGAAATTATGTTGAGGAAGGACCCAAATCACATAATGATTACCAAAGTTGCATGGAATTGTAAAGCTTCCCGAATCCTTGAGCTTTGGAGGGTACTTGTTCAATATCACCGCATTACACGCCTCAGTAAGTACTACCATAGAATACTCCTCCAATTTCTTCCGTTGGCCATCATTTCCTTCAAAAACTTCGCATAGTTAGGCATTCGGGCAATGACCTCCAAGAAAGGTATGTTTAACTCCAACTTCTCAAACATCTCAAGGAACTTCATGAAATTAGCATCTATGGTGTGATCTCTAAGACTTTAGGGAAATGGGATGGGAGGGATATAAGGTTTGATCTCTTCTTGCTTATAGGGTTTGTCTTCTCTCTTCTCTTTTTGCTTCTCCCAATTGACCTCTTCATTGTCAAGCATCACCTCTCTATTGTCATCCTTTGGCTTCTCCCCAACACTTAGCTCCTCAAGCTCTTATTAACTTATCAAAGTAATAGCCATTACACACTCCTTAGGGTTAACTTGGGATGTACTAGGTAGCTTTCCCTTCTCTCTATCCGATAAGGTTTTAGCAAGTTGTCTTACTTGTCTCTCAAGATTTTGGATAGTGGATTTTTGGGCTTGGATAACTTGATCCACCTTGGCATCTCTAGTCTCTATTTTAGACATACATTACATAAATAGGTCTTCAAGGGGTGGCTTTTTATATTGGTTGGCTTGGTGGAGTGTTGGTGGAGCTTAGTGGTTGCTTGCTTAGAAAGGTGGTCTAACTTCAAAACCTAGTGAGCCTATGAGTCTAGGCGGGGCTTGGGCATTTGGATCTCTCCATGAGAAATTGGGATGGTTCATTCAACCACAATTATAGGCATTAGAATAAGAGTCATTTTGTTGAGGTCTTGGGAATCCCCATCATATAATTCACTTCTCCCAATCCTCTACCCAAACCATTCATACCACAACTCATCTCATTATGCCCAATCATTCTACAAAATGTGCATTGTTCTCTGGCCATAGCCTTAGCATTGAACAACACATTCATCTTTCTAGCAACATCATCAACCTTTGAAAGTAAATCGGGTGAAGATGTTTATCTCATAAATTCCCACACTTCTTCCTCTTACGGCTTTTTGTTGGGAGTTGGTGGCAAACATTTGATAGATATCATAAACTTCTTCCGTCATCTTGTCACCAAAATAACCTCCCACTACGGTGTCTACCAAGGTTTGGCCATGCATAGTGATCCCATCATAGAAAAATGTATGACCAATGCCAATGAAAATTGATGGTGGGGGCATTGACTAAGGAGCATCTTGAAATTCCCATGCCTTGTGGAATGACTCACCTTCCAATTGAGAAAAAGAGCATATTTTGTTCCTCAATTTCACTATCTTTTATGGGGAGTAGAACTTCATCATGAATTTTTCATAGACCTCCTCCCATGTACCAAGAGAGTCATTTGGTAAGTTGATCAACCAAGTTTTAGCCCGGTGCTTCAAGGTGTATGGAAAGCATCTCATCCTCAACTCATCTTCTACCAAGCCATGTAGATGGAATGTTTGAATGGTAATGTAGAATTCTCTCAAAAAGGTGAGTGGGTCCTCCGATGGCAAGCATTAAAAGATGGGAGCATGTTGAAGTGAATGTTCTTCAACTCATAATTCCTTGTCAGGCTCAATTGAATATATGAAGGTGAGGCGCCAATCACTGGGCATTGGATCTATATTATGTTCATCCTAACTGGCATATTTTGGTTCCCAACATCATCCCCTTGCAATTGCCTAACTCTAGGCTCATTCCCATCAACACTAAGAGGTTTAGGAATATCTGACATCCTTTCTCTCCTCTGAGTAGCTAGATTTGCACGAAAAACCCTCTCAATCTCGGGAATCAAATAAATAACTTCCTCATTTTCCAAGCTTATAGTGTGCCTCAAGAGCATGTAAGACCTACAAAACAAACAAAGAAAACAAAACAAACAAACAAACAAACAAGTAAAAATAAACAAAAGATCACAATTAATAATGTTGTTCCCCGACAATGGTGCCAAAAACTTGATGATGCCTTGCAAGTGCACAAGGATCGTCATAGTTTTAACCCTCAAGTATATCCTCGAGTATCGAATCCTTAGATAGCGGGAATTAATTGTGATCGAAAAAATAAAAGCGAGTAAAATCATGTTTGGTTTTTGGGATTTTTGAGTGAATTGAAGAAAACATAATGTAAGTAGTTAAAACTATAAGTTAAAAGGTGAAAATCAATAAGAGAAAAGTGTTGGGGCTTTAAGATTTTGGCTAGGGATTCCTATCTAGCTAGGCCAAAGAAATGATATTTAGGGTTGGATTTTCTCTCCGCTAAGCTAGCTTTGAGCCTCTCTTAAGGTCATATAAGCTAACCCTACATTAAATAAGAGGGTCCTCTCTGCCTCATTTAAGTTAATTAGGGCCCTTAGGCTATTAGAGAATTTCAGCGAACACCTCATGTGCATAGGTATATCTCTATCCTAAACCTTATAAGTTTAATGGTTGTGGCCTCATTTAGTATTCATCTCTTGATTCTTCAATTAAAATTGCTAAAACTACAACCTAGGTAGCTAATCTAGATTATAATCACAATTATCAACTCATTAAACCAACCCAATAAGGAAATAGATAATAACAACATTAAACACAGTAATCCATTCAATAACATACCCAAATCATCATCCCTAGCCTACATCTCTACGCCCCAATAATTAAAATCAAGCTAACATAATTAAATAAAATATAAAAACATTGAAATCAATTAAAAACATCATAAATATTCAAATACAAAAGAGGAAAAACTCAAAGAAAATAAAGACCAAGAACCTTGATGATGAATGCAAAAAATGGTAGTTTTGGATCCTTGATTTCCTCTCCTTTCTCCTTAATCTATTCTAAGAAATTAAAACTATGATTCAAATGTAAAAACCCTAATTTCTAGAATAGAAAATGATTTCAAAGATACACTAAATGGGTGATAAGGAGGGTATTTATACCCATTCACATGACACAAAACGTAGACAAAATTGTACAAAAAATGCCCATTGATTGTGCCTTGGTCCCCACTTGATTATGCAAACCCGTCAGATTTTTGTCCCATTCAGTGTCATGCTTATGACCGTGATGAGCTACTATTTTTTCGCAAGGTCGCATGCTTTGTCATGGTTTTGGGTCATGGTTTGGTTAATCTCTTCACGGCCGTGACTCATGACCATGATTGAGTCACGGCCTGGAGCCATTTTGATCATGGTCTGGAGTTATGATCGTGACTCCTCTCTGCCTTGTTTGGACTTTTGCTTGCTGATCACACCCTTTTGCCATGACCATGATCGGAGGGTGTGACAACGAACATTGCACCTTTTGAGTTGATTTTTCTTACGCTTTCTTCACTTGATCTTGCAACTTTAAGAGTTCTAATGCCTTTTTCATCTAATTTCCTCAACAATCCATGTATTTTCATTAACCCTACAAAAAAAAAAAAAGAAAACAACATAAATTCGTGGACACTTAAGCACACTTAGGGATAAAATGCTATCGATTTATGCTAGAATAACTATGTAAATTTAGCATACATCACAGTTTAACAAATAACAGTATAATAATAGTTTCGACTTACTAAACTCGATTCTAGCGAAAAACAACAACCAGCAGTGGAACATGATTGGATTTGATGTTCGTCTCGTGAGCAAACCACGATTGTTTTGCCGACGGGAGTGCTCGGCTCGTTTGCAGTCTAGATGTCACGTAGATCAAGACCATCGGCGAATGAGGGACAAAATATGTTAAGTGAGTGGATAGCTATGAAGGAAAGAAAGGGACAGAGGAAGGAAAGAGGAGGGAAGGAGAAGGAAAACATATTTCTCTCCCTCTCATTTGTCTTTCTTTTTCCTCTCCTCTCTCTTCTGTCTCTTTTTCTTTTCTTCCTTCCTCCTCCTCCTCTTTTTTCCTCCTTCTCCTTCTTTTGTAAGCCTCCAAATGGGCTTTGCTCATAGGCCCATTATGAGCTTCACGGGCTTATGGGCATAATGGCCCCAACTCAAGTAGGCTTACTAATTGTCTCAATCCACGGTCCCGATTCACACTTTGACATACCGGTTTGGTTCACCCGTCATGGGCGGACCACTTTTTCTAACAGTAACATCATTAAATTTTAAAGTGTCAAGACCCAAAGTCTGGCCATGACCAGCGTACGGTGTGGACCATCTATGGAAGCCCGACCAATCTCGCACAAGCCTCAGAGTTACAGATAACTACCCATTCATTTATTATTAACCAATTTTATTAAAACAATATAAAACCATTTTATAAGAAATATATAACTCATATGAATAATATTAAAATAAATTATTACATAAGTGTGTAAAAACATAATAGTTAATAAACATCTCAAAATACAAACGTGAAAACCCGATAACCCACAATATATCAGTGTGGAGCTCTAAGCAAAGGAGAAAAGCCTGGACAAAAGGGCGCCACTCACCAAAGTATACAGACGCCTCACTGAGATGCAAAAAAAAAACTGAATGGCTGCCGACTCCATGTCAACCTGAAAAATGTTAGAGGGTGAGTAAAACTCAATGAGGAATAAGACTCAAGATCGCCTCATACGTGTGTCACAGAGTTTAGTTTGAAAATAGTTGAAAATACCACATACGGTATATTTATATATATATGTATACCTACGTATACACTCTACGTATAATATTCCTTGAAAACAATTTCTGAAAATCCTTCGCAAATAGCATGCAACAGACAGAATACATAATGTACGTACAAAGAGTATATAACAGATGCAGATAGGGACTAAAACAGACAGATACAGAAGGGAGACTGAGCCACCCATTAGATACAATAGAGCACGTGGTCTGGCCGGATGCATGACTACCATATTACCCTGATAACTGGGCCTTCTCAAGACAGTGGTATACCAAATGCTACATTGCCTCGTTGCTAGGTGTCCCGTAATCCAAATATATATATATATATATATATATAGCAGACAACATACAAAGTAGACATCGTATACAGAATGTGTACACACACACACATATATATATACCAGATATTAAACCAAATTCCAATTTAATAATCACCCCAGCCTGATTACTAAATAGTCAGGTCATTATTAAGTCAGATTTCATATGTAAGTCGTTCACATCAAAACATAATAATTTTCAAAAGACACAGCCTATGTTTCTGAAGCTGATATTCTCTAACTTGAGAGTCCAAACAAAATTCACCAGTCAATCTCTGCCAGTGGGTAGCTGCTCGTGTTGACACCCATAAGGAGCTATACAAACATAACCAAATAATAATCAATATGTGGTACTGTAACAAATACTAAATGTATGATATGAAAATGCAAGTGTAGAGCCTCGAAGTAGCACCAAAATATAATCTGAAAGTGAATATGTCACTTTCGACCCAAAATTCAAAATCTACGTAAAATTACAGTTTGGTCCCCGACCAACATAAAATTATGTTTTAGTCCCCAAGACTCGATAACTTATGAAACCGTTCCCGAGGTACCCGGGGTTACTAACTCGTATTTCATAAGTCAGAATCTCCAAATTCTACCCCGAACTCTCAGAAATTGCGAATTAAATTCTGAATCGTAAAATTACCAGTCAATCCCTGTAACTCCAATAATCACAATCTATTCCTTAACTCTCTAAAATTTACAAATCTACCTACGACAGAAAATATTTGCAAAAACACCCCAATTCTGCCGCTTCAAAAAAATATTTGTGAAAACGCCAAAATAACGCTCCGCTCGATTCCCGATAAAACCATACCAACATTCCTACTCAATTTCACCTCCTAAACACGAATCTAACCTCAGAATTTATAAACAAACACTGAATCATCCTAAATTCATCAAAACCCGTACCTACATCTATCTTTCTCAATTCTTCATCAAATCAGTTGATTCAAAGCTTGAATCATGTTCCTATAAGTACCCTCTGACCTATTCTAACATCCACTAACATGCATCAATTCAAAAAACATCATAAAATCAAAATTTTATAAAGATTTAGCCTAAATTTGCATGTGTGAATCAATGGATAAAATGGAGTTATAAATGAAGAAAAGGATGTTAATCTTACCTCAGAAGTTGTTTAGGAACATTGGAGAAGAAATTCAGAGGATTTCAGACGAGTTTGAGATTGTTTTGAGTGAAAAATGACGGAAAGGCGATGTACGTCATATTAGGTGACAACGTACGTTGTGGTGGTGCACAAGGTATGTTGTGCGTCACAACGTACGTTGTGACGCATGCAGTAGCCACTATTTGAAGAAAACACACCTTGACGTACGTTGTTCCCAGACAATGTACGTTGATCATCCTCGCCTCAGATAACGTACGTCATAGCTATACAACGTATGTTAAGCTACCTTTCCAGATAACATACGTCTTACTCAACGTACTACGTACGTTGTTCACTCTCCAGTCACATACTCGACATTTCACGCTTCCCACGAGCATCAAACTTCCCTCGGGGTTTGATAACACCTACTCCTCGACAAATGTGTTTGATTATCTTCAAGATCAATTGGAATCAGTCAAAAATCTACAGGAATTCTAACCGAAATTGACGGAATGTTGCATACTTCCCCATCAAATGAAATTCGTCCTCAAATTTTGAAACAACAAAATCGAATCTACAATCAACTCTAGATTCCCAACAACCTCAAATCCAAAACCTGGGTAACAGCCCCAAACGTAGATAGTGTATACCTAACACTCAGCCCACGTACCGATATACAACATGACAATGCAAAGAATTAAAAGATACGATCGAACACACTGACCTATAAATCAGCTGCATCGAACAGCTGCGGATATCCACGCCTCATCTCATCCTCGGCCTCCCAATTGGCCTCCTCAACAGAATGATGCTTCCATATCACTTTTACTGAAACAATCTCTTTGTTCCGCAACCTCTTAACTTACTGATCGACAATCCTCACGGGATCCTCCTCATAAGATAAGTCAGATCGGACCTCCATGGACTGAGGTGCCAGAACGTGAGACGGATCAGGAACATACTTTCTCAAAAGTGATATATGGAACACTGAATGAACAGAAGCAAACTGAGGCGGCAATGCCAACTCATACGCCACGGCCCCAACACGGTCTACGATCTCAAATGGACCAATGTATCTCGGGCTCAACTTGCCCTTCCTTCCAAATCTCATGACACCCTTCATTGGTGACACCTTGAGAAATATATGGTCTCCAATCTCAAACTCCAAATGTTTATGCTTCGGGTCAGTGTAACTCTTTTGACGACTATGAGCAGTCTGGATCCTCTGTTGGATCAATCTCACTTTCTCTGTTGTCTCTAAAATCAGATCTGAGCCTAGAGGCTCTCTCTCAACGACTTTGGCCTAACATAAGGGAGATCTAAACTTCCTCCCGTACAAAGCCTCGTAAGGCGCCATCTCGATGCTCGAATGGTACGAATTGTTATATGCAAACTCTACCATTGGTAAATGGGAATCCCAACTCCACACAAATTCTACAACACACGCCCTCAACATGTCTTCTAAGGTCTGAATCGTGCGCTCTGATTGACCATCAGCCTGCGGATGAAAAGCAGTACTGAAATCCAATCGAGTATCCAAATCTTCTTACAGTTTACACCAAAATCGCGAAGTGAACTGAGGTCTTCTGTCAGACACTATAGAGACTGGCATCCCGTGCAGATATACAATTCGTTCGACATACAACTTCGCCAACCGTGCCACTCTATATATCGTCTTGATAGGCAAAAAATGTGTCGATTTCATCAATCGGTCCACTATCACCCAAATGAAATCGTATCCCGAAGATGTCTTCGGTAGTCCAACCAAAAAATCCATGGTGATGCGATCCCACTTCCACTCTGAAAGGGGTAACTGTTGCATCAACCTAGAAGGACGTTGGTGTTTAAACTTAACCTGTTGACCGGTCAAACACCGACTAACGAACTCATCTATGTCCTTCTTCATTCCTGACCACCAATAGGATTCTTGAAGATCTCGATACATCTTGATGTACCCCGAATGTACGGAATAGGTGGAGTTGTGACCCTTGGTCATAATCTCCTCGCATAAACCACCCGAAGATGGTATGCACAACCTCACTCGAAACCACAGGACTCCTGAATCATAAATGTTGAACCCCGGTACACCAGATGATCTAACTCTTTCAATTAAATTCTGCATCTCTAAATCCTCCTTCTGAGCCCATTGGATCCGATTAAATAACATAGGTCTCGCCTCTACATGCCCAAACAAGGCTCCAGAATCATCAAACTGTAGCTCAACCCCAGATTGCATCAAACACTGCCATTCTAACACTGCAGGTTGTCTCTCAACAGAGATATGAGCTAAGCTATCCATTGATTTCCTACTCAGAGCATCAGCAACAACGTTAGCCTTGCCATGATGATATGATATGGTGCAATCATAATCCTTTAGCAACTCTAGCCAATGTCTTTGTCTCAGGTTCAGGTCTCGTTCTCCGAAAATGTACTTTGGACTTTTATGATCTGTGAAGATCTCAAAAGTCTCCCTGTACAAATAATGTCTCCAAATCTTGAGTGCAAACACAACTACGCTAGCTCCAAGTCATGCATCGAATTGTTCTGTTCGTGCCTCTTGAGCTGTCTCGATGCATATGCAGTTACCTTACCATGTTGCATCAATACACAACCTAGGCCAACTCTCGATGCATCGCAATACACCACAAAGCCTTCATATCCCGACGGTAACACCAACACTGGCACACTCGTCAAACACCACTGCAGTTTCTGAAAACTGTCTTCACACCTATAAAACCATACAAATTTAACTCTCTTTTGAGTTAATCAAGTTAAAGGAGCAGCTATCCTCGATAAGTCTTGGATAAATCTCCTATAATACTCGACCAATCCAAGGAAACTCTGAATCTCTGTTGCGGTCTTAGGTCTCTCCCACTAGAGTATTGCCTCCACTTTCTTTGGGTATACCATGATACCCTCTCTTGACACCACTTGTCCGAGAAATGCCACCTGTTCAAGCCAAAACTCACACTTCAAGAACTTAGCATAAAGCTGATGTTCTCGCAAAGTCTGTAGCACCGACTCAGATGGTCCTCATGCTCCTCTCTACTCCTTGAGTATATCAGAATGTCATCGATGAAGATAATCACAAATCGATCCAACTACAGTTTAAGCACTCTGTTCATCAAATCCATGAATGTTGCTAGTGCGTTGGTCAAACCAAACGACAACACCAAAAATTCGTAGTGACCATATCTAGTTCAAAATGCGATTTTAGGCATGTCCTCACCTCTAATCCTCAACTGGTGATATCCTGACCTCAAATCGATCTTGGAAAACCATTGTGCACCCTGCAACTGGTCAAACAGATCGTCTATCATCAGAAGTGGATATAGGTTCTTTACTGTTACCTTGCTTAATTGACGATAGTCTATACACATCCTGAGACTACCATCCTTCTTCTTCACAAACAAAATTGGAGCGTCCCAATAGGAAATACTCGGCCGAATGACCCTTTATCAAGCAACTCTCTCAACTAAATCTCCAACCCCTTTAATTCTGCTGGAGCCATTCAATACAATGGAATCGATATCGGATCGACATCAGGCTGCACCTCAATACCAAACTCGATCTCTCACTCTGGAGGAAGTCTCGACATATCCTCAAAAAATACATCAGAGAACTTCTGCACCACGGGTACATCCTCTGTACCCAATTTCGATCCTACGGACTCGGTCAAGAGGAAAGCCAAATATGCCTCGCAACCTCGGTGTATCATCCTTTTCGATTTGGTGACAGACAAATAACCTCGTACCACACTGTCTCGCTCGCTCTGATAACAAAACTCGACCTGACCAGGTGGTCTACGACTCCCAGCTCCTATCGTGCCTCTACCGCTACCTATGTCGACTCCGACAGTAATGGTACCAGCACCTCCAACTACTGACTGCCTAGCCTGTGATCCTGCTCCAAGCTTAAGTGGACATTCAACAACCTGATGCCCTGGTTGACGGCAATGAAAGCAGTTTCCCATCATCCTGTTGCACACACCTGGATGTCTCCTCCCACAAGTGGTGCAAGGCGGTAAATAACTCCGTAAACTATATCCTTCACTCTGGCCACCAGCTCGCCCAGATAGTTGTACCACACTGACGCTAGGGGTACTCTGACTCTTCCTCTGTCCCCTAACTACATGTCGTCCTCTACCCTGACTGCGGCCCTGTTGGCCTCCAGACGTACCCTCGGTCTTTGCCCACTAAGGCTCCCTCGGGTGTCTCTCTTCTATGTACTCAATTACTCTGGAGGACTCATTCATTTGCCTCACTGTGGTCAATCCGTGGCTTGCCACCATCTTACCAAACCGTGGGTGTAAACCCCTTTGAAACCTCCTCGTTAGAACTTCCTCACTCCAGAAGTCCTCAGGAGCATACCTACTAAGCTTCCTAAATCTCTGCTCATACTCTGAAACTAACATGCCAGGGGCCTGATGAAAATCATTGAACTCATACTCCTTCCTATCCCTGATGCTCCTAGGAAGGACGGTAATCGTGAGTTCATTCTTGAACTCGGCCCAAGATACAACCCCTTGTGCCTTAAACTCCGATCACCATGACTCGGCGTGGTCATCCAGGAGAAAAATAGCCAGTTGAACCCTGTCAGCATCATCAGTGATCCTCTGGGCTCAGAAGCAACGCACCACTGCAGTGAAGAAACGGAGAGGGTCGTCTCCCACTCCTCCTAAAAATCTCGGGGGTTTGAGTTTCAGGAACTCAGTCAAACTGGCACCAGCTCTGGCATGTGGTACAGCTGGAACAAGTATAGGACCAGCAGCTGCGACTACCTCTGGCTAAGGTACCGGATGACCTCCAACCATATGACCATATAGAAGCCTTTGAATACTCTCAAGGGCTGCAACAATGAGGTTGTGGTGCAGAAGCAGCGATCTCCGACAAGCTATGCGGGATAGGTTGACCCACTATAGAATGATTGGCGGCTTCAATGGAAGCACGCCTAGCAGTAGCTCGTCTTGGACGAAGTCGAGCCATAACTACAGATAACATACAACAAATCACATATGCACGTCAGAATGCAATGGTTTACCACAGTACCAAAACAGATGTCAAAGAATATATGAAGGCAATTCAGACTGACTCGATCAAGGATACTTATGCTCCACACCGAATCCAAACTTATGAAAACCTGGGCTCTAATATCACCTTTGGTGTCAGAGTACATAGATACATAAGTATTACGAAACCTAGGCTCTGATACCACCTTTGTCATGACCTAAAGTCGGGCCATGACCGGCGTATGGGGTGTACCGTCTATGGGAGCCCGACCCATCTCGCACAAGCCTCAGAGTTACAGATAACTACCCATTCATTTATTATTAACGAATTTTATTAAAATAATATAAAACCATTTTATAAGAAATATATAACTCATATGAATAATATTAAAATAAATTATTACATAAGTGTGTAAAAAACACAATAGGTAATAAACATCTCAAAATGCAAACTTGAAAACCCGATAACCCACAATATATCAGCGTAGAACTCTAAGCAAAGGAGAAGAGCCCGGAGAAAAGGGTGCCACTCACCAAAGTATACAGACGCCTCACTAAGATGCAAAAAAACTGAACGGGTGCCGACTCCAAGTCAACCTAAAAATGTTAGAGGGTGAGTAAAACTCAATGAGATATAACACTCTAGATCGCCTCATACGTGTGTCACAGAGTCTGGTTTGAAAACAGTTGAAAATACCACATGTGGTATATTTATATATATATGTATACTTACGTATACACTCTACGTATAATATTCCTTTAAAATAGTTTCTGAAAATCCTTCACAAATAGAGCAAATAGCATGCAACAGACAGAATACAGAATGTACGTATACAGAGTATTTAACAGATACGGATAGGGACCCAAACAGACAGATACAGAAGGGGGACTAGGCCACCCATGTTATCAAACAGAGCATGTGGTCTGGCCGGACGTACGGCTACCATATTACCCTGGTAACTGGGCCTTCTCAGGGCAGTGATATACCAAATGCTACGTTGCCTCGTAGCTAGGTGTCCTGTAATCCACATATATATATATACCAGATATTAAACCAAATTCCAATTTAATAATCACCCAAGCCAGATTATTAAATAGCCAAGTCATTATTAAGCCAGATTTCATATGTAAGCCGTATACATCAAAACATAAAAATTTTCAAAAGATACAGCCTATGTGTCTGAAGCTGCTATTCTCTCACCTGAGAGTCCAAGCAAATCCAACAGTCAATCTCTATCGGTGGGTAGCTGCTCGTGATGGAACCCACAAAGAGCTGTACAGACATAACCAAATGATAATCAATATGTGGTGCTATGGGAAATACCAAATGCATGATATGAAAATGCAAGTGTAGACCCTCGAAATACAACCAAAATATAATCTGAAAGTGAATCTGTCACTTTCGACCCAAAATTCAAAATCTACGTAAAATTACAGTTTGGTCTCCGACCAACGTAAAATTACGTTTCAGTCCCCGGGACTCGATAACTTATGAAACCATTCCCGAGGTACCTCAAGGTTACCAACTCGCATTCCATAAGTCAGAATCCTCAAATTCTACGCCGAACTCTCAGAAATCACGAATTAAATTCTGACTCGTAAAATTACGAAATCAATCCCTATAACTCCAATAATCACAATCTATCCCTTAACTCTATAAAATTTACAAATCTACCTACGACAGAAAATATTTGCAAAAACGCTCCAATTCTGTCGCATCAGAAAAATATTTGCAAAAACGCCAAAATAACGTTCCGTTCGATTCCCGATAAAACCAGACCTATATTCCTACTCAATTTCACCTCCTGAACACGAATCTAACCTCAGAATTCATAAACAAATGTTGAATCATCCTAAATTCATCAAAACACGTACCTACATCTATCTCTTTCAATTCTTCATCAAATCAGTTGATTCAAAGCTTGAATCATGTTCCTACAAGTCCCCTCTGACCTATTCTAACATCCACTAACATGCATCAATTCAGAAACATCATAAAATAAAATTTCAGAAAGATTCAACCTAAATTTGCATGTGTGAATCAATGGATAAAATGGAGTTATAAATGAAGAAAGGATGTTAATCTTACCTCAGAATTTGTTTAGGAACATTGGGGAAGAAATTCAGAGGATTTCAGACGAGTTTGAGAGTGTTTTGAGTGAAAAATGACAGAAAATGTCGGGTTGGTTACGTTTTAAGAGCTGCAGATCAAAACACACTTTTTTGACATTTTAAAAGGCGACGTACGTCATATTAGGTGACAACGTACGTTGTGGTGGTGCACAATGTACGTTGTGCCTCACAACGTACATTGTGATGCATGCAGTAGCCACTGTTTTGAGGAAAACACACATCGACGTACGTTGTTCCCAGACAACGTACGTTGATCATCCTCACCCCGGATAACATACGTCATGCCTATACAACGTACGTTAAGCTACCTTTATAGATAACGTACGTCTTACTCAACGTACTACGTACGTTGTTCACTCTCCAGTCACATACTCGACATTTCACGCTTCCCCACGTGCATCAAACTTCCCTCGGGGTTCGATAACACCTACTCCTCGACAAATGTGTCTGATTATCTTCAAGATCAATCAGACTTGGTTGGAAATCTACAGGAATTCTAACCAGAATGGACAGAATGTTACATAAAAATTCTATTTTAATGATTAAAAATTATTATTACCGAATTTCTAAGAAATTTTTCTATATTATGGTTCACATAAATTAGGTTCTTTTCTTATAAGGAATTTTCTTATTGATTAATTAATTTCTTATGGTGTCTTCACTCAGTGTGACTTAATTTTTTTTGATAAATAAGGATTAAAAATATATTGTTATTTAGGATTGATAGTACGTCACATTAGCCCTAATCTAGGTAACGAACAACGTGAATGTACGTGGTTTGAGCATTATTCATTGTTGTGGGACCGAATAATCTAGTTTAAATGAATCACGGCGTTTTTGGTTTCACTAACTAGGATAGAGGTCTCTTTCATTCTTACTACTGCCATAGATTAAATCCTACAGCGCATCCCGAGGGTTATCTAGTGGTTAGAAAAATAGTCTACAGGGCATCCCGGGGCTATCAAACATGTAAGAAGAGATTGATTGATTGAGTGCGTCACCATTAATTATAACTCTATCTATTCGAATTCTGAATAATTATCTTTCGTATTTGTGATCGACTGGTTGGATTGAACGGATGAAATACCTTAGCTGGGCTTTCCTTATCATTGAATTTCTCTTACTTTTATTATTGTTATTTTACTGTCTGTTGTGAACTTTCATTCTTGTTAATTCTCTTATTCTACTTCTCGATTTATTTTTGCATTTTTATTTAATTTTTGTTTTTGGCAAGTAAACAATTCTTAACTGATCTCTGTGGATCGACCATGCACACTGCTGAATTCATTTATTATTTCTGAGAAGGTTAATATTATTTTGATAGGATTGACACCCATCAGGAGTTGTTAGACTAATGCTCAGCTATAATGGAAGAAAACGATGTCCAATAACAGTAATAATTGCACTCTTAGATACCAAGGTCTTAGAGTATCAACATGTAGTAATTGGATATGTGATGGCTACATTAAATGCAGGAAGTGTGATGTTGATCTTCTATCCCAATTTTGTGATGTCTTTAAGAGATCCAAATCTTTCAACTTGTATGAAGATACAAATCCAAATTACAAGAGTCCCTCATGTAGCATCCTCATTCATTGCTACACTCCATCAACAAGTCTACTTTAGAGTACAAGACCATGCAGTGGATCTTACTGGTTATGGCTCTCTTGATATGTTCTATGTTTTCTTAGAAACATCAGACAAAGTCATTGCGATAGTCTAGCGTCCCAAGCAAATGGACTAAAAAAATATAAAGAAATTGATCCCTACTTCTTAGCTTACCAACTATAAGAAGATAAGGACAGTTGAAAAGTTAATATAGTCCCAAGATTATACGTTTCATCGACGAAAGGATGGAACTGTCTAGACCATATTCAGAACTCCAGAAGAACTAGAAAGTTCTAGTTCTTGTTTACCTTTCTTTAAAACCATTGCAATGATCCAACCAGTATCTATGAACAAGAAAATTTCAATAGTCTGGTTTGAATCTTCTGGTCAACTAGTCTATACTGATAAGATCAATAGACATTTCATTTGGGATACTGATCCCAATAAATATGAAGAAGGATTTCCTTGTTGTGAAGATGACTTTCCTGGAGATTTCAGGAGAAAAGGAAAGTTGAGAAGGCCATCTTGTAGACCTCCTAACAAGTGTTTTGATAAAGTTCGTGGTTCTTCTCTCTAGATAGGCATTTTTAAAGAGACACAGGAAAAGGGTGATGAGAACATATCACGAGATTGGAAGTCAAGGTTTCCTTTCCTTATCTATAAAGAAGCTTTGAAGATTCTAAAAAGAGAAGGTTTTTGCAAACCTCCTCTGCAGTCCTCATTTTTTTTCTTCAACAAGCCCAACAATTCCACCAGTTCTTGTTTTATAGCCTCATACTCATCAAAACTGCCAGAATGCACTTATGAAAATGAATATCCTCCCTTAACTCCATACACTTTTAATCATGAAGTCCCTTTCCGACCCTATGTCAAGCCAACAACTGTAAAAACTAATGGTTCTCTAGAGCCATTATCAGCTGCTAAAGAAGTTCTTAATTGGCAAACTAGCAGTCATATACGACACAATGCCATTTGATCTAGTAGGATGAAAAGCTGGATAAGATTTTACAAGTTGTGGAGCAACATGGTGTAGAATTGAAACAAGTTAATTCAGTTGTATAGAATATCCAGCAGAATGTAAAAAAAGAAGATCTCCAAACTTGAAAATTTTCTCAGTAAAATGGTAATGGATAAACAGTTTGATGCTTATTTTGAACGAAAAGATGCAAAGCTAAGAGAATTAAAGAAACAGATGAAGGGATTACAAGAAGATGTGCAACATCCTCCCCTTTTGGAGCAACCCAGCCGACTAATCTTTTCGAGCACTTCAAATTTTGTTGGAAATACTCTCCCTCAAAGGGATTCATAGCCTCAGCAAGAAAGCATACTATTCTTGAGACTTCCTTAACGTTTCAGAAGTATGATGAAGCAAAAAGGCAAAACGAGGAGACAAAGAAACAAAAGAAAAAGAAGGAGAAATAACCAAAATCAAGTACACAAGAAGAAAAGAAACCCTTTCATGGGTTTATAGCCTCTAATTTTCATGATTCTTAAGATCCTTATAAGTTAGAGTCGCAAAATCCATTTTCTTATCTGCTTGTAAATCCTTCCCCAGATTCTAGCTCTTTTGAATCAGATTCTTCATCATATGAAGATAAAGAGCAAGAAGATAGTTCTAATTGACCCAGACTATGTTTCAGATTCTAAAAGTGATTCAAAGGCAAGGAGATCAGTCAGTAGCTCATCCCATCCAGAGAGTTATGGGTCAGACATTTCAACATACTCAGAAGAATATCGAGCATATATCAATTCCACATTGATGTCAACACCAGCTCAAGAGGAGACATTAAGAACTGCTCAAACTACACAGATGGAAGAAGAATACTCTGAAGAATAATCAAAATCCCATGTTGATCTTAGACGACATAATGATGCTAAGGCACAACCAAAAGATGGTCTATGGTTCACCTTTGATGACATTCCAGTAACAACAAAAAGAGAGAGAATGCTTGAAATCAGTGTTTGGGATGATCTTCAGTGAGTAAAACTTGAGCATAGTACTGAAGAAATCCTTAGAGAATTGGCTTCAAGATTTTTTGGCTCTTTAAGAGATTGGTTGACTTCCTTAGGTGAAGCTAAACAACTAATGTTCACTGGAATTACTATTGAGGAAGCAATGGGCATGATTCATCAAGTATTCATTGGGCATGTTGTAGTTTATTGTAAGAAAAGAGAAATAGAGTATTATAAGATGAAGTGTTGTTTGTTGCAAATCAAAGATCTCAATTGGCACTATAGATGAATGTCAGAGATTTATCACCAGCTTGGAGGTTATAATGGCAGAGAACTTACGCAGGTTTTTGTTGCATCTTTTCCAGAAGAAAATCATCCACAGGTAAACAGGTTGATTACAATTTCTGGAAGATATATTGCACATCATGGTTTAGGAGAATTATACCAATACATTGAACAATCACTTGAAAAGTTGTGTGAACATAAAAAGTTTTTTAGATTGTTCTCCCAGAATAGTCAACTTCAAAAGGTGCATTCAAAGCCTTACTTGAAGATCAAATGTAAAGTTTGTGATCGTAGGACCAATATGAAAAAGAAGCACTGGAAGAAGTATATGAAGATGCAATCATTCAAGTCAAAGAAATAGGGCTTTAATAGATGGAGAAGGAAGAAAGGTTTTTGATCTTTTAGAAAGAAAACCACCAATAAGAAGTCTGATCGATGTTTTATTTGCTGTCAAAAAGGGCATTATGCAAAGAATTAGTCTAATAAAGAGAAATTTGCTAAGCTAATCCAGCAAGTGATGAAGATTTCTTCATTTGATTCAGAAGAAGATTTGGAGTCAGCTTTCTATGAACAAGGTAGTGATATAGATCCAGAGAATATTGTATTCATAATATTATCCTTAGCCTCAAACTCAGAACCTAAGGACATAGATAGTTCAATTTGAACCCACTACCATAAGGCATTTGGCGCTTTTCCATGTCTTTCTGCCTAGAAGTTTGCAGTTCCTCATGTGAAGATAGATATACTCCAGTCAAAATATGATATTCGTATTAAGGTCATAGGATTCATTGACACTGGAGCTGCACAGACCATGATTAATCCTAATATTCTCCCAAGAGTGTGGAAAGAATAGGAAAATCATTTTGTAGCTGCCAGTGAAAAACTCTTCACCACCAATTATGTATCAAAATAACCCATTGGAATCCTTTTTTTCCCAAAAGTTGTGATATGGTGCAAAGCTATTGGTACTCAACTGACAGACAAAGATGTTTTAGTTGGATTTGACATTATCTGTCAGCTAAGGAAACTAAATGTTGGAGCAGATGGACTTTATTATAAGGGACATTTCAAACCTTACACCACAATTCAGTCTCTTTTTGCTTCAATGGAAGTAGAGCATCCTCTGATGATTAAATTTGATTATCTATTCCCAAAAATTCATGCCAATTTCACTCATCCCTCACCATTATAGAAGAATCCTAATTTCTTTGTCAGACTTCCTTTTAAGAAGAATGAAGATGTTAATCCAACAAAGGCAACATATCTAGGAATGACACCCTCGGACCTGGCTTTGTCAAAAGAAGAACTTCTATAGTTGTTGCAATAAGGATTAATTGAATTAACCACTAGCAATTGGGCGTGTCAAGCTTTCTATGTCAACAAGAGAAGTGAGCAGATTAGGGGAAAGAAAAGGCTTGTAATTGATTATAAACCTCTCAGTGTCTTCCTTAAAGACGATAAGTTTCCATTGCCAAAGATTTAGTCATTACAAGTTCATATCTAGAAAGCAAAAGTGTTTTCAAAGTTCGATCTCAAAGCAGGATTTGGCAATTAGGAGTTCATTCTGATGACCGACCAAAGACAGCATTCTGTATACCCACAGCTCAGTATCAATGGAAGGTCATGCCTTTTGGGCTTAAAGTGGCTCCATCCTTATTCCAAAAAGCAATGCTTAGAATCTTTGAGCCCATTCTCTATTTGAACCTAGTCTACATTGATGAGATTTTTTGTTCTCTGAAGATCATCAAGCCTAGAGTTGTAAAATTGGAACCGAAACCGTGAAACCGAACCGGAACTGGACCGGTCAAAATCGGAATCAAACCGAAACCGGAACTGGCGACCAAAACCGGAGGGTTACGATTTAGGTTCCGATTCCACATTTTAAAAAATCGTCGAACCTGCGGTTTAACCGGCAATTTGAACAGTCGGTTCCAAAGGTTATTTTCTTTTTATTTTTTTATTTTTTTATTTTTTTTATTTTTTCAACTCTATAACACTTATCCTCGACTCTAAAGGTTAGCACCAAATCATGGACATCAATTATAGACCTAGAGGTAGCCAAGAATGGTCTTCCCAGAATCAGAGGTGTTTCTAGATTGCACTTCATATCAAGAATCACAAAATCCACAGAAAACACCAAACTATCAATCCTAACCAATATGTTATCTACTATTCCTCTATGATGAACAATAGACTTATCAGCCAAATACATCGGCACCCTAGATGGTGTGAGTTCTCCTAAGTCTAACTTTTCAAACAAATTAGAAGACATCATATTCACACTAGCTCCTAAATCAACAAATGCATTATCAACATGCAAACTACCAATATAAAGAGGGATAGAAAAACTCCCTGGGCCTTTTAGCTTTGCAGGTAGCTCAGGTCTATGTTGATGTCTTTCTTCGTCCTTTTTAGTTTTGACCAAAAGTTGTTGTTTCTCCTATGTTTCAATAGTCAACTTCTCACTAACACATGTAGCTACTTTCACTTTCTCCCTTCTAAAAAGCACTGTAGGATAAGAAATTCGAGGCTTGTACTCATAAAACACCCTTTTTGGCTCAACCCTTTCCACCATTTTTTCCTCAGTATTCTCATTTGGAGCCTATTCTTCTTTCTTTCACTCATCCCTTCCACTCACAAAGATAGCATTCACGTGCTCGCTCGGGTTTGTTTCTGTGTTGCTTGGTAAGGAGCCTGGTTGCCTTTCAAATAATAGGTTAGCTATTTGACCAACTTGACTTTCCACATTGTGGATAGATGTGTCCAAATTCCGAATTGAAGCCCCTTGGTTCATTAAAGTAGTTTAAATATGTGTGAACCTTTTTTCTAAAGCTTCAACATATTTACTCATCAACTCCTCAAAATTTGGTTTCATGGACTGTTGTGGCTGCTGAAATCCTGGTGGGGTGTTCTGCTTCTACTCTCCTAGACCTCTCCACGAAAAATTTGGGTGACTCTTCCACCCAGGATTATAAGTGTTGTTGTAGGGATTGCTCTAAGGATTGCTCACATGACCCACATAATTCACATTTTTCATGCAATCCGGAGACCCTTGACCCTTAGCATAAGCTACTTGCTGTGCTACAAAAAATCCACCACAATTCTTGCTTGGAGCCTCAACTTGAATGGCCAACGCTATTACTGTATCCACACCATATACCCCTGCTAGCTTTGCTGGCTTAGAACGAGCTGTGTGCCAATGATAATTGTTCATAGCCATCTCCTCTATCAACTCCTCAGCAGCTTCAGGTATCTTATTATTAAGGGTACCTCCTACCACAGCATCAATTATCTGTCTTGTATCATGGTTCAAACCATTTTAAAAAGTCTGAACCTGCAACCATGTCGGTAACCCATGGTGTGGGCATCTCCTCAATAGCTCTTTGAACCTCTCTCATGTATCATAGAGTGATTCTAACTTGATTTGTGCATAAGAAGAGATGTCATTCCTGAGCTTCGCAATCTTGACGGGTGGGAAGTATTTCAAAAAACACTTTTCTGCCATTTGATCCCACGTAGTAATCGAACCCCTTGGTAGAGAGTTTAACCACTGCTTTGCTCTAGCTTTGAGTTAGAAACGAAACAACCTCAACCTAATTACATCATTGGTGACCCCGTTGATCTTGAATGTGTCACAAATCTCAAGAAAATTTTCCAAGTGAGCATTAGGGTCCTCATCCTGTAACCATCGAAATGAACAAGCTATTGCACCATCTGAATAATTTTCGATTTAATCTTAAAATTGTTGGCTGTCACAGCTGGTCTCATAATGCTAGATTGTGTTCCCATTAAATTCGAGCGTATTCTGACATAGTCATTGGCTAAAGTACTGGATTTTCTTGAACAACCTTGCCAGGAGGCTGTTCTCTTAGAGCCTGATCATTACCCTCCATTGCTGCGTCCCGTTCCTTGTCTGTCTCCTCTTATCTTTATCTAAGTTTGTTTCTAAGGTTTTGTAGTGTTGTTCATTCGATCTCAGGGTCTACTTTGATTATCCCAGAAGGATTCGCTCGGGTCATATACTAACAAAAACCTGAAGAAAACAAACACAAACAAACCAAAGCGTAATTCCGAATAGACAAACAAAAGAAAGACAATAAACGAAACAGTGGAGTGAGAAAAATAAAAATAAAATTAAAACAAACAAAATGGCCAGATTAATAAAGTGCAAGTTTTCCTAATATCCTAGTCCTCGGCAATGGCACCAAAAACTTGGTATCGTTGTCGGCCTACACCTAAAGACTAAGGCAAGTGTATTGGTGTGGTCAAGGGCTTACACCTAAATCTAAGGCAAGTGTACCTATAGTCTATAGCAAGTGGACCCTTGAGTACCGAGTGTCGTATCCCACAGAGACAACGATTATTAGCTTCTCACTCTTCCTCTATTATCTAGCTGACAAAATAAATGATTTCGAATCTATAAAATAAATAAGAACAATACTCAAATTAAATGATAGAAAAAACGATGGGAAAATGACACCTAGACACTGAATCCCCCTAGAACGAATTAAGTGATAAGGACTATTTATTCAAACAATCATTCATGCAATTGGACCGTGGAAATTCCTAAGGTATATTAACCTCTCTCTCGAGTTAGCTAATGCCTAACGACTAGGTTGATTAACTAGAATCTCTTACTAATTAAAACCCCTATCGTTGCTTTAACACTCTGTTCTATGAATTTCACTATTAGGTTTGACCCTAATTCGGAGGATTTATGTCGACCTATCTCTACGTTTGCATGCAATTCCTCTCAATTATGAACGCTCTATCATACACAGAATATCTCGATTGCACATACGCGAAACAATATTGGAATCAAAAAGCTAGCAACAATCAATTCAACAATACACATTATAAATCATAATTGAGTCTCAATTCAAAATCAGTTGAATGAATAACTCAATCCAACATCACATAATCTGCCTAGGGTTCATCATATCTAGGTACACAAAATAATTAGTTCATAACAATAGAGAGGTATACAACAAGATCAAAGATAAATCTAAAGAGATAAGGGAAACCCATGATTAAATCCTCAAATTCTTCATGAAATCCCTTCATTCTTGATGCCCAATGATGTTCTCCTTTGTTCCCACGTTCTCTGGCCTATAAAGATGTATATTTCTATCTTCAAGTTGGCTTTCCTTGAATAAATGTCGAAACCCACTTAAATAGACGAACTAGGGCATCTGAAGTAAGACACGGGTACTGCCACGGCCGTGCCCAATCAGCTTCCATCTGTGTCCACCAAAATTCCTTCAATTTTGCAGCCTAATCACAAGACACGGACACGGTTTCTATACGTGTCCTAGCGAAACATGTCTGTGTAATGCATTGCTGTCTGTGTCTTGACAGCTCCATGGCTTGGTAATTACACGGACACAGGATTATGTCTGTGTCTTAACCCCTTCTGACCGTGTGCAAAAAGTCTTGTCCGTGTCCCTCAGTTTTCAAGTTCCAGTGGGTTACACGGCCTCTCCCACGGCTGTGGACAACAAATTCTTATCCGTGTGTGTCCAGTTGTTCACGGATTTGCTTCCTCAAGTCTCCCACAGGCGTGCCTTGTCATTCCAAGGCTGTGTCTCACTCCCAATGCCTCAAATGTCATCGTTCAACCCCTCTTTCGACTTGTTTTCATTCGTTTCGTCAAGACATCATTAATTAACCTGAAAATCACAATATAAAGCGTAGAAGTACCAAAAATAATGACAAACGCTCAATTCGTACTCAAAATAATATAAATTAATGCACATAAATACGTATGAATATGCGTTCATCAAAATACTCCACACTTAAACTTTTGCTTGTCCTCAAGCAAAGAAAAAATTAAAACAAGGGGAAAAATATTTCAATCAAATTCAATCTACCGTGGCATGGAACTTCACATTAAATGTCAGCAAAAATAAACTGAGTAGCAGAGAATCTAAGAGATGCATATATCACTAGTCAATTCAAATCGAGGTCCTAAACCACACACGAGTTAGAGCTCAAATCCAAACTAGCTTGACTCGATCATCCATTCAAGTCATTGATTCAATTAAACATAAAACATTTAAGTATAAGACATTTAAGGGCAAATTCGATAATAAACATACATTAATTGCATATTTTCAACAATTTTGGCTTGCATTGCTACAAACGCAGTCAGTAAATATCAAGTACGACCTTAGTGCTTTATTTATGCACTTGAAGTTTTTACCACAAATGATAGCTTGTTTGATACGAAAATCGCTCATTTGTGATGAGTGTTCTCGGTTGCTAGACAACCCTTCGTTGTAGTGCTTTGCATACTCATGTCGAAGACAGTGGAGTAGTGATCGTACCCCATCTACTTGTCCCAGTTTATGTTCAAGCAAACCAATAGACTTTAAATTTCATTCATTTTATTCAATATCGTGTTCGTATTTAGTCAACTATTTCATTCACTAAATAATGAGTTAAACGAGTGACAAAATCAAAGCAACCAATTTGGCCACAAGCACAAAACTAATGCAGATTTAGAACATGCAATTCAAATCTTCCAGTAACAAATGCATATAAAAATTTTCAAATAGTTAATCTATACACATGAAGAAATAACATGCATCCCACAACCACAATATCAAGAACTCGATCAAAAATTTTAAAAATTCACCCTAATTTACCCCTACCCACACTTAAATTTTGCATTGTCCTCAATGCAAAGAATTAAAACACATAAAGCAAATGAGAAGGGAGTAAATTAGAGAATTTTGGAACTTCCCTAAAATTAGGTCCATAGAGATGAGTCTTGGCTCGATCCTCACCTAAAGCTGTGAGAGTCCCTTGCAAAACACAAAAACAATTAAAACAAAATAATATAATAAAGTAAAACAAAATACGAAAATGAAAACAAATTAAAAGAAACGAAATGTAAACTAAAATAAACTAAACTAAACTTGTGTTGCCTCCCAAGAAGCGCTTGTTTAACGTCATTAGCTAGACGTTAGTGCATGACCAATCACGGAGGCTTATACAAATTGTGCGAAGCGTTCGCATCGGTTTGCTACACTAAGTCACTTCCTTGTTCTTGACACGCCATATGAAATGACACGTCCCTATGAATTTCGCTTGTGGTGGTGGTGGCTCATGTTCCTCTTTCTTAACTTTACGCCTGCGAGTCTTGTGCCTCTTCTTCTTCTTCACTCTAGGCACTGCTTCATTGACCTTCGGTGTATCAGATGACTCCTCTTTGTTGGGTACCTGCACCACACCAGAACAACAACCTTTGCAACCGAATGTGAGTCATAATGATGTTGAACCTTGGAGTCCTTAATTCTCACAAATTTATCTTCGACTCTAAGTGTCAACACCCGATCATAAACATCAATAATGGAATTAGTAGTAGCTAAGAAAGGGCGTCCTAGGATCAATGGTGTTTCCAGACTACTCATCATATCAAGAATCATAAAATCAACAGGAAACGTTAAACCTCCTACCCTAACCACTACATTCTCTACAATACCTCTAGAATGTACAACAGATTTATCAGCTAAATGCACCAGCACCCTAGATGGTCTGAGTTCTCCTAAGTCCAACTTCTCAATCAAATCAGCAGACATCACATTAACACTAGCCTGTAAATCAGCTAATGCATTATCAATATGTAAACTACCAATATATATAGGGACAAAGAAACTCCCTGGGTCCTTTGATTTCGCAGGTAGCTTAAGTGATGTCTGAGATAACTCAACATTTTCGTCCTTCTTAACTTCAACCAAAGGTTGTTGCTGCTCTGTTTCAGTGGTCGGCTTCTCACTGGCACAAATGACCACTTTATTGCTCCCTTCTAAGTAGTGCTGCAGGATATGGAATCTGAGGCTTGTATTCTCTAAGCACCTTTATTGGCTCAATTTCTTCTACTTTATTCGCCTTACAATTTTTTCTTGGAGCCTCTTCTTCTTTCTCACATCCATCCCCTATGCTCACAAAAATAGCATTCACGTGCTCCCTCAGGTTTGTTTCAGTGTTGCTTGGTAGGGAGCATGTTTGCCTTTCAGATAGCAGCTTAGCTATCTTACCAACTTTATTTTCCACATTGTGGATAGATGAATTCAAATTCCGAATTGAAGCTCATTGGTTCATTAATGTAGTCTCTATTTGGGTGAATCACTTTTCTGAGGTCTCGATATATTTGCTCATTAGGTCCTCAAAGTTGGACTTCGCTGGTTGTTGTGGCTGCTGAAAACTAGATGGGTGAGTCTGTCTCTGTTGTTTCGAACCTTCCCATGAAAAATTTGGGTGATTTCTACACCCTGAATTGTAAGTGTTACTGTAAGGATTGTTCTACGAATATGGAGCATTACTCATATGGCTCACCTCTTCCATGCCATCCTGAGTCCCTTGACCATCAACATAGGCTGCTTTCTGTGCTCCAGAGAACCCATCCATTTTCTTACTCAAAGCCTCAACCTGAATGGCCAAGGCAATCACTACATCCACACCAAACACTCATGCTAGTTTAGCTAGCTTAGAACGTGCTGAGTGCCACTGATAATTATTCATATTCATTTCCTCAATCAATTCCTGTGCAGCCTCTAGTGTCTTGTTGTTCAGGGTACCTCCTGCTGCAACATCAATCATCTGTCGAGTCTCATGGTTCAAACCATTATAGAATGTCTGAATTTGTAGCCAAGTTGGTAACCCATGATGTGGACATCTCCTCAACAACTCCTTGAACCTCTCCCATGTATCATAGAGAGACTCAGACTCATTATGTGCATAAGACAAGATGTCGTTCCTCAGCTTGGCAGTCTTAGCAGGTGGAAAGTATTTTAGCAAGAACCTCTATATCATCTGATCCCATGTGGTAATCGAACCCCTCGGCAGAGAATTCAGTCACTGCTTTGCTCTTCCTTTTCATGAGAAGGGAAATAACCTCAACCTTATTGCATCACTCGAGGCACCATTAATCTTGAATGTATCGCAAATTTCAAGAAAAATTGTCAAATGAGCATTCGGGTCCTCGTCTTACAACCCATCGAACCTGCTGCAACATCTGAATAATGTTGGGCTCGATTTTAAAATTGTTGGCCGCTACCGCTGGTTTCACTATGCTAGACTCTGTCCCCATCAAATTCGGTTTGGCATAGTCTGGCATAGTCTGACATAGTCATCGGCTGAAACGCCAAAATTTCCTGAACAACCCCGCCATGAGGCTATTCTCTCTGAATTTGATCATTACCCTCCATCGTGGCCCTTTCCATATGAATCTCCTCCTCCCTATGTCGGAGTCTGTCTTTGAGGTTCTGAAGAGCTGTCCTCTCAATCTCAGGGTATGCCTCGAGTAACT